>JAQZBX010014869.1:0-38159 GCA_029593785.1 Cabassous unicinctus
CCCACCAATACTCAATTACCCAGGAACTAATTCTTTAGTTTTGAGGTTATATAAGCCATTACCTCTTCTCCTCTTTCTTCTTGATGTCTACCTTTGCACCATTTCACTGCTCATTAGAATATCTGGAGGGAAAAAAAAATCACTTTGAGAAGGCAATGGAGGTGAAACTCAGGATGGTCATTTTGTACTTGTTAGTAACCCTCATAAAAGGTTTCATAGCAAATGTGATTAGTGAAAATCAGTGGAATACAGGTTGGACTGTGCTCTTTATATGTGGGTTTTACTTCTCATTGTTCCTTCCATCAACAATTTTCTGAGAACATTAAAGTTTGCACACAGAAAAAATTGTTCAAGGAAACAAAATCTGTATTTTCTTCACAAAAATAATTTAAGAACACATTATATAAAGGTGCTTTTTAAATATCAAGCATATCCGAGTTCATATTGTTCAATAAGCTAAAAAATATTTTGGTTATGGTAAGACTGTACTAGAACACACGTGCACTTCAGACGATTTGATGAGGACATGATGTATTAGTCAGGGTTCTCCAGGGAAACGGAATCAACAGGAGATATCTGTCAATAATATGAGATTTTATAAGAGTCTCTCATGTGACCATGGGGATGCATAAGTCCAGATTCCACAGGCAGGCTGCAAACCAGGGGCTCCGATGAAAGTCCAGTGAAGGTCCTTGATAAGTTTCTGGGAGAAGTTGGCTGTCCAAAGATGAGCTGGGAAATTCTCTCTGAATGTTGAAATCACTTCCCCTTTTAAGGAAACTGATTGGATAAAAGCATTACTCATTGCTGATGGCAATCTCCCTGATTGATGCAGATGTGATCAGCCATCCACCCAGTAAACTCACTGGTGACCAAAGTCCATAAATGCTCTTGTATTACAATTAGCTCAGTGCTTGCTAGACCAAACACCTGGACACAATTACCTGGCCGAGTTGACACATTAACCTAACCATCACAGTCCACCTCTTGTCAACTCAGCAGCCATACACATTACCTTAAACCATACTTAGTCTCTAAGTAAAAACAATAGAAGACAAGCATACATATATATTTCTGCCTAACAATTTTCAACTCACCTGCATACAACCAGAAACGCATTAATTCCCTACAGAATAGGGTACAAGTCCTTAGGTAATATACGCTCTTAAACTTGACATCCTTAAATAATATGACATGAAATTAATACAACTTTTCATATGATATGGGAAAAGGTTGAGAAAGAAAACAAATTCGTTTTGCTTACATATGCAATCATACTCATAATGAAACAAGGAAGAAGAGTTCATGACTGTTATAGTCCTCGTTTCTATAACTGGTCATGTGGTGGTCATATTTATCACTACCTTCTTCCAACACCCATCCCATGTTCCCATTACCCTCAGCAAGCACTTCAGCTGGCCGTGATTCTTTGCCTGGTGGGGTGACCCAAACTTTCATTCCTGAAGATTCTAGGCCATTCTTAGTCCTACTTGGATTGGTTTGTTGCAATTTTCCATTGACTTTAATCACAGGGCATGGCAGTACTAGGAGACGCCCTAGGGGATTTTCTGGCTTCCAGGCAAACTCTTCTTTGCCCCCCGTATGTAGATGTAGTCCTATTTCCCCTTGATAGTCAGGATCAATCACCCAAGCCAGTACAGGTAAGAGGAGCCCAAAGTGGCCAAGTGGCAGTCATAACTTCCATTTCAGTGGAATCGTTATTGTGTTCCCTGGTGGCAGCACTCCTCCTTTTGGGACTAAAACCTGTAGACCAGCAGAGATTAAGGTTGCAGGGACAGGAAGCAAAAATTTTCCTAGTGGGTCACTAGGGGTAATAGTGAGTGGTGCCACTGCCATTTCCACCCCTTGATTCCTGGACCCATGAATCCTGGTTATGGGAGAAAAGCACCATAGAGTGGATGCTGATTTAGAACATACACAGCCTCCTGGGGAACATTACCCCAGCCCTGCAAGGTATTGCCACCTAGTTGGCACCATAATTGAGTCCTCAAAAGGCCATTTCACAGTTCTATTAATCCAGTGGCTTCAGGGTGATGGGGAACATGGTAAGACCAGTGAATTCCATGGGCATGTGCCCATTCCCATACATCATTTGCTGTGAAATGGCAAATGATGTGTGGAATGCCTTGGCAGTAGATAAAACATTTGATAAGTACAGATGAGTTTTCTCATCCTCAGTCAACTGATTGTAAGGGACTCTCCAAGAGGCTACAGCTGTGGGCTGGGAAAGAGAAGGTAACATGGCAGGGGTAGTGAACATGGGCATTTGGGCTACTTCCTCATGTAACTTACTTGTGCCTTCAGGACCCGCTGAAGCCCTATCTTGTATATACCACTTGCACTTTATTATGGAATGCTTCTGTGCATGCCCCACTTTATGGTTTGGTGGGTCAGGCAATACCCAGTTCATGATAGGCAACTGAGGTCTTATGGTAACTTGGTGGCCCATGGTTAAGCCTTGAATGTCTACTATGGCCCAGTAGCAGGACAAAACTGTTTCTCAAAAGGGGAGTAGTTATCTGCAGAGGATGGCACGGCTTTGCTCCAAAATTCTAAGGGTCTGCATTGTGATTCCCCTATAGGGGCCTGCCAAAGGCTCCAGACAGCATCTCTATTTGCCACTGAAACTTCCAGCACCATTAGATCTGCTGGATCATGTGGTCCAAGTGTTAGTGCAGCTTGCACAGCACCCTGGACCTGTAGCAGATCCTCTTCTTATTCTGGTCTCCAATCAAAGCTAGCAGCTTTTCTGGTCATTCGGTAAATGGGCCAGAGTAGCACACCCAAATGAAGAATGTGTTGTCTCCAAAATCCGAAGAGGCCAACTAAGTGATGTGCCTCTTTTTTGGTCATAGGAGCGGCCAGGTGCAACAGCTTATCCTTTACTTTAGAAGGGATATCTCGACAGGCCCCACACCACTGGACACCTAGAAATTTCACTGAGGTGGAAGTCCCCTGTATTTTTTTTTGATTCATCTCTCATCCTCTCTCACACAAATGCCTTACCAATAAATCTAGAGTCTTTGCTTCTTCTTGCTCACTAGGTCTTATCAACATGATATCATCAATATAATGGACCAGTTTGATGTCTCATGGGAAGGAGAGATGATCAAAGTCCCTGCGGACAATATTATGACAGAGGGCTGGAGAGTTGATATATCCCTGAGGCAGGACAGTGAAGGTATACTGCTGGCCTTGCCGGCTGAAAGCAAACTGTTTCTGGTGGATCTTACTAATGGCAATTGAGAAAAAAGCATTTGCCAGATCAACAGCTGCATACCAGGTACCAGGGGAAGTGTTGATTTGCTCAAGCAATGATACCACATCTCAGACAGCAGCTGCAGTTGGAGTCACCACCTGGTTAAGATTATGATAATCTACTGTCATCCTCCAAGACCCATCTGTTTTCTGCACAGGCCAAACAGGAGAGGTGAATGGGGATGTGGTAGGAATCACCACCTCTGCATCCTTCAAATCCTTGATGGTTGCACTAATCACTGCAATCCCTCCAGGAATCCAGTATTGCCTTTGATTTACTATTTTGCTAGGTAGGGGCAGTTCTAGTGGCTTCCACTTGGCATTTCCAAAAATAATAGCCCTCACTCCAAAAGTCAGGGAAATGATGTGGGGTTTCTGCCAGTTACTGAGTATGTCTCTTCCAATTATGTATTCTGAAACTGGGGAAATAACCACAGAATGGGTCTGGGGAACCACTGGACCCACTGTGAGATGGACCTGAGCTAAAACTCCATCGATCACCTGACTTCCATAAGCCCCTACTCTGACTGGTGGACCACAGTGACGTTTTGGGTCTCCTGGAATTAATGTCACTTCTGAGCCAGTGTCTAATAATCCCTGAAATGTCTGATCATTTCCTTTTTCCCAATGCACAGTTACTCTGGTAAAGGGCTGAAAGTCTCCTTGGGGAAAGGTGGGAGGAAGATTAACAGTATAAATTTTTGGCGGTTTAACAGGATCCTTACCCAAGGGGACCTGGCCTTCTCCTTGTTTAAGGGGTTTGGGTCTGTAAACTGCCTCAAGTCTAGGAATTGATTAAAGGGCTGTGATTCTCTGCATCTGTAATTTGAATTAGGGTTTTGTTCACTCGACCTAGAAGTCTTCTGCTTATACAGATCCAGAAGAAATTTAGTAGACTGCCCATGCATTTTACTTCTAGGTACCCCATGATCTATTAGCCAACGCCATGACTCCATGGAACTCAGACTATTTTGAGTGCTGCTTTGAATCTGTCTTTCATTGCGGTAGCCACGCCCACCTTGCCTTTGGGGATCAACTGCAGATACTTGACTTTTACTGGACAAAGATCTGATCATCCCATAATGTTTAAGGATTCTAATTCCATTACAGCCCTCTCTTCAGTAATATCTGGACTACAGAGAAGAGCAACCACAGAATTCTTCAGAGAAGATGGGGTTAGTCTTACAAATTTATTCCTCACAGTCCTGGCTAAAGGTGTGTCCTCTGGACATTCCTGGGGATGGTGGGCAGGTCTCAAATGGTAAATCCATTCTAGCATTCCAATCTCTCTAAGCCTTTGAATTCCGTCTTCTATTGTATACCAGGGCAAATTGGGCATCTCAACCTCAGACATGCTAGGCCATCGTTTGATACATGTTTCAGTCAGCCACCCAAACAAACTGTTAGAGCCCTTTCTAACTCCTCAAGCTACAGCATTGAATTCAGAATTTTTGCTTAGTGGGCCCATTTCAATAAATTCAGCATGATCCAACTTTATATTCCTTCCACCATTCTCCCATACCCTTAGTATCCATTCCCACACATATTCCCCTGATTTCTGTCCATATAAGTTTAAAACTCATGCAGTTCCTTCAGAGTATAGCGTTCTTCCTCATGGGTCACACTGTTTTTTTTCTTTTGGGGCTTGTTGTGATTTTAGTCTAGTAATAGGTCTTGAAGACAAGAGGGGTAGTGGAGGTGGGTAAGGAGAAGGATTAGAAATGTCTTGCAAGCTACTGACCTCAGGGCATTCCTTTGCATTTTCATCTTATAAGACAGGATTAATCTCTTCAGGCTGGTGTTGAAAGGCAGATTCCTCAGAGCAGACTGGTAGTTGGGCAGTGCATGCTGGAGTTTGGCTGGTACCCACCTCAGAGCTGGAAGGAGGCCTGGACTCCCTGGAGCAAGCTGGAGGCTAGATGATACAAGGTTGACAAGGTGTGGTCTCCACAGGGCAGGCCGTCACAGGTTTATCTGGTAAAGTCTCAGCAGAATTTAGTGTTCCAATATCCCCACAAATATTATCATCATCCCATATGTCTCCATCCCAATCCTTGGGGTTCCACTCCTTTCCAATCAATGCCTTCATTTTAATTGCAGAAACCCTGGGAGGTTGAGATTTTAGTTTCCTCTGTAATTCTGCTACTCGTATAATGAGAATCTGGGTTTGATTCTCAGATATCTCAAGGAAACAAGATTTTCTTTCAGGGCACACATAGCAACTTTCACATCATTCATGTGGCATTTAAGTTTCAAATTTGAAGACTTTAGCTCATCTCTTTCTTTTGTAACTGTATCCAGAGTATCTAGGAGGAGCCAGCCAACATCATTATACCTTTTGACTCCACTAAATTCTGTTAAGGTGTTGGAAACACTCTCACCCAGATCCTTGCTTCTTATAAGCGTGGAAGTAGGGGAATCCAGTGATGCTATTTTGCATATCTCTATTGCCAGCTCATGCCATGGACTGTTAACAACCTCTTCATTATTGGAAAGGAAGTCATTAGTACCCTTGAGTCCAGTTAGAGTAAAGAGCCAATTACAAAACTCCCAGAACCACCTCAGACATCCCATGTTTAAGACTGTTCCCCAAGAACCACTCCTGGTATCAAGCTGTATTAGTTCTCTAGGGAAACAGAATTAACAGGAGATATATGTCAATAATATGAGATTTTATAAGATTCTCTCATGTGACCATGGGGATGCACAAGTCCAGATTCTGCAGGCAGGCTGCAAACCAGAGGCTCCAATGAAAGTCCAGTGAAGATCCTTGATGAGTTTCCAGGAGAAGTTGGCTGTCTAAAGATGAGCTTGGAAATTCCCTCTGAATGTTGAAATCACTTCCCCTTTTAAGATATTTAACTGATTGGATAAAAGCGTCACTCATTGCTGATGGCAATCTCCCTGATTGATGCAGGTGTAATCAGCCATCCACCCAGTAAACTCACTGGTGACCAAAGTCCATAAATGTTCTTGTATTACAATTAGCCCAGTGCTTGCTAGACCAAACACCTGCACACAATTACCTGGCCAAGTTGACACATTAGCCTAATGATCACCTATGGTAAGCCAAATAATGTGACCATTCTTGGAATTTTGCTTCAAGGAACTTTGTTCCATCATGTTATACTTAGTTTTCATGTCCCGTTGCAATTAACGTGGATAAAATATGTTGTGAATTTTGATTTCATAGACACATGAAGACTCTGCTTAAATAAGAATTAAAAATCCATGTACCCTTGTTTCTGTGTTCTGATTGGCACCATGGTAAGATCCTGCATCTCTTTCTCATATTCTGATGTAAACAATCAGCAAAGTGGTGGCTTTGTATATGCAGAGAAAATGAAAATTGATGAACACTGACGGAAGGTGTAATTTATAATTTAAGAGATAATTTAAGAAGAAATAGTGCAGAAAGCAGTGCCTACTTTTTTCAGTTTAAATTGTGTAGAAAACAAAAAACACAAGGCACATTGTTTTCTTTGTGTTTAGATCCTGAATCACAAAATTGTATGCTTTGTTGTGAAGAATATTTGTCTCTATTGTATTTATCCTGTTGAAGTTCACCTTTTACAAACTGAATATTCTAGACAATGTGGCATTCTGACTTTATTGAAATAGAAAACAAGATCATAAAATGTTCCAGAAGGCCATCCAGCTCATTTCTCTAGAAAGGAACTGGAATTTTTCAAGGTTCATGCTTCTCTTTAAAAGTGCCATATATATTTATTTTACCAGATACATGGAATTAAGAAGCAGACGGTCACAAATTATTTTAAACAATATTTTTGCACCTTTCAATATCCTTAGAACTCAGTGTCCTATTCAGGTAAAAAGTGGTTTTGTTCACCTTCTTTTCCTTTGAAATATATCAACAGAAAGTCCTCAAATGCCCAAGGTCCTTTTTTTATTTTTCCATTTTTAACTCTGCAGTATGATTTGCTATTTGCCTTGCTTATTCTCTTAAAAAGAAATTGCATTTCTTTTGCTCCTAAAATGTGTATGCTGATGTTTCAGTTACTTTGGGTTTGGTCTACATAGTTATTAAATAATGGACTTAAGGGCTAGACTTTATACAGACAGACATGTCAGAAAGCCAGTTGTCAAGCTTAAATAGTCAGGAGACAAAACTGTTCAATTCCTTCTCAGAAGTACTAAGATGCTCATGAATGGTAAGGGTACTAGGTGATCTCCTTTTAACTCTTCTCATTTCATGACCAGGACAATGATTCATGCACATCCTCAGCTCCTCCCTATAATGTGATTCCATACCACTTTACCCCATTCTGTCCCTGTCCAACAAACTTTCATTCACCACACTATTCACATGGGAATCTCTCTTTTAACATCTGCAGAACAATCCACACTCTGTTGACTCTCTGTGCTACTTCAAACTTTTTGTGCTCTCTGTAGTGCTCTCTGTGCTACTTCAAACTTTAACTTCTTCAGAACTTTGTCCTCTCCTCAGATTATAGCAGTGTTCCTGAAAGTTCTTTATAGAGCAATTGTTCTATGATGCGCTCTGTGAACAAAACAGTTCCAGGCTTAAATTGGTTTGCTCAGCGCTACATTCTTTATCTGTTTCTTCGACATTTATAACATGTATTAGAATGATATAAGATCTGAGCTATCCCACAACATACACCTTTAACTTAAATTTACAAACCCTTTTTTAATGATTTCCCGACCTTCTTTTTTTTTTTCCAAAGCACCTGTTAATGTTTTCTGCAAAAGTTGGAAACTGCTAGCCTGAAGTACTGTGAAGAAAAGTTTTCTCAATCATCAAAGTGATGATTTCACATATCTAATTTTTAAAATAGTGCCTTTCCTTTCCATTAACATAAACTTGTGATCCCCTTACAACTTTGTTATATCCTTTTCCAAATAATCGTAAACATAGCAACCTTATTTTCTCCTACCTGTCCCTATTTGTAGAGGGAGACTTGGGCCAGATCAGGTAAGTCTTGGATAAAGAGTGTGGTAATTATTCTGAGAACAATGAAAAGCCATTAAAATACCATTTATGAGCATGGTTCAGTCATTCATATGTATATGCATATACATATACACATATCACAATAAAAGTTAACAGATGTGATGAGCAGACTGGACTAGGGTGAGGGAACAGCATGAAGGAAATCAGCAATTAGACGATTTCATACTGCAGAAGAAAGTAGTGGGTTGCAAGGACTAGGATGAAAGTGTGATGAAAACTGAAATAGGTGGACAGATTCTAGAGATGTGTAGGAGGTGAAAAGATCAGGACAAGGCAATTAAATGAGGATTAAATAGGAGGAAGATGAAGGTAGGGTCACTACTAGGTTTCTGGCTTGAAAAAATTATTAGAATTAGAGAAGCACCAGGATTGAAGGAGTATAGCAAGTAGAGTACCATGCATTACATTTTGACTAGGTTGAATCAGAGTTGCCTTTGAGAATTATGGATGGAGCTGCCAAATAGGCAACTGGATATACCAGCAGGGGAAAACATGGAAGCAAATTAAGTTATCATACTACTGATGGCAGTTGAAGTCCAGGTCATGTGTGAGATTATTTAATATTTAGAAATAAACAAATATGTTATTTATTTTGCACCTTCATTTCATTTCATATTGCTATAAAATTATTGAGCTACACTAACAAACACATTTCCTGTGTTTGTGACTAACCTCCTATGAAGATTTGTATTCAGCCAAATGGTAATTATCTCCTAAAATATACCAAAAATTTTCTAACCTGATGATTTTAATGTTTCATTTTAATACTTGTTACCAGTGCATTCAACAGAGATGATTGCTATTTTCTGGAAATTAGTTTTCTTAACTCAAACACCTTTGCTCTGCTCCAAATGTAATCTTCCACTTGTGTAGTAGCTGTGATGCCTTCTCACCTGATCAAGGCTGGCACTTCAGGACTATTCTCCTCGATTGCCTTCATCATCATTTTTTCCCTCTACTGAGTCAACATATGTGTGGTTTCACATTGGATTAATTTGGCCACAGTGGAACTCAGTTTCTCAGAAACCCCTTCTTTGTATAGCTGCAGGTTAGAGTTGGTCCCAGGAAAATTTTGCATAATACTTGGAAGGCTGAAGTAAGCAGCAGCCATTACTCCATGAAGGTCATTGTGGAGACGTGTAGAATGTGGTAAGATAGACGCAGAGGTACCAGCAGGCTATAGTTTTCCTTTATGCTCCTGTGGTGAGAAACAGATGTAGAGATTCTAGCAGTTTCCAGCTTGCCATCCTCTCCCCTTCTGAGTACTTATTCCTGGATGCCAGGCTTGCTGACCAACCAGGGACTCCAGGCCCAACATCGAAGGCAGAGTGTATACATCACATATTTTTCTCTTCTGGCTCTTCTTTGTGGTCCCATTCCAAGGCTGGACATGCCTTGCTTCCCAGATTTCCTTTCAAGCTTCGGTTGCCCAACCACCCCAGTGCTTCAAGGAAGCTGATTAATAATTTATTTAATTTTATCTGACCCTTCCATTCCCTCTTTTGGACCCTTATTTCCTCAGCTTCCCCCATAAATGTGTAAATTCTTATTTTTAAAATCCCTTATTTTATAATACTCTTTGAGGTTCTGCTTCCCTGATTAAATCTTGATTGATGCAGCATATAATGACTTTGCTCCAATATTAAGGGAGACAACCCCACTTCTTCTGCCAGCCACCACTCTATTCTATTGTTTTTCTTTTGATCAGGATTCCTTAAGAGTTACCTTTATTTACTGTCTCCAAATCTATTCTCTCTTAATCCACTGTGATTAGACTTCCATCTCTACCACTCCACAGAAATAACTTCATCCATGTCAACAATGACATCCACATTTCTAAACCAAGTAGTTGATTTTCAGTACTTGAGCTGATAGTTACTTGAACTATCAGCGGCATTTAATAAAGTTGGTCACTTTCTCCTAGTTGATGATCTTTCTTCACTTGTCTTTTAGGATATCATACTATCCTACTGGTCACTAATCCTCAGTGTCTTTTGCTGTTGTTGTTTTTTTTTCTCTGCTCTCCATCCTCTTAATATTTTAGTGTCTCAGTTCTTAGTCCTTGCTCCCCTTCTCTTCTCTGGGAACATTCATTCTTTAGTGACCTAATCTTATCTCCTTATTTTGTACTCACTAATGATGCTCACATTTATATCTCCAACCCAGAATCTTTCAAAATCCAGATTTGTATGTCCAACTGAATATTCAAAATCTCCACTGGGATATCTAATCATGTCAAAATCAACATATCCAAAACTGAGCCCCTGTTTGTATACTCCCCCTACAAAATCTAGCTCAATCTGCATTTTATCCTGTCCCAGGTGATTGAAGCTCCATTCTTCCTGTCGTACTGGTCAAAAACTTGCAGTCATCCTAATTAATCTTTCTCTCACATTCCAAACCAATAGCAAATTATGTAGATTCCACCTTCAAAATATACCTAGAATCAAAACACTTCTCACAGGGTTCATACCTCCTCTCTAGCTGAGCCACCATCATCTCACCCTTTTGTTACTGCAATACCATTTTGACAATTTTCCCTGTTTCAACTTTGCCTACCATAGTTTATTCTGAATATAACAGGTGGTCCTTTAAAAGTATAACCTATGTTATTCATTCCTTTGCACAAAACTCTGCAATTGTTTTCCATTTTCACCAAAAGTAAATGTAAAGCTCTTATAATAGCCCACAAGACCCTACATGAATAGAGATCCAGACCCTTTCTCTTTACCCTCATCAACTACTCCTATACTCCAGCCACGTGTGCTTCCTTGCCCTTCCTCAAACTTGGCAACTTGTGGCCTTGCACTGCACTGGTACACAGTTTTCACAGATAGCTAGTGGGTAACTTCCTTTACCCTTCAAATATTTGCTCTAATACAATTTTCTTAAAATAACCTATGAAAAACCTATCTAATACTATAGAATACCTCTGCCCCATCTGGGCACTCTTACCTGCCTTGTGTTATTCTACTTTTTCTTTTTATATAGAATTTATCACTGCTAGTGCAAGATACAATTTACTTATTTATTATACTTGTGTATTTTCTGCCTGCCCTAACTAAAAATGTAATTTCTCTGTGGGCAGAGTTTTATCTGTTTTTTGTCACTGATATATGCCAAGTGCCTAAACAGAGCCTGGCACACATAGTAGACACTCAACAAAAGGTTTTCCATAAGATTTTTGTCAAAGCCACTCTGCATGACAGCAGTCTATAGACACAAACTCAAATATTATTTCTCCTTGTATGTAAGAGATACAATATAGTCTCTTTCTGCAGAATCTTTTGTTTTATGAATCATAAAGTTGTCTTCTATATAATTTAGGAATGCTTTGATAGTGCTTGTTTTTCACTCTTTTATCATACTCACTTGGCAAAAATATGGGGGAGTTGGAAATCTCCTCTGGTAGAAGACAAAGCAATTTAGAGTGTATAAACTGTTGACTTACAGTTTTTCACTGTCATTCACCTTTCATGCTAATGGTCTGTTGTAGATAGCCATCAGGGTTTCTCCTTTATTTTTCATTCCTTTCATTTTTAGTCAAAGTGCTTTACTGTTCCTCTCTTCATTGTCAAATTGTATCTCTCTAGCATTATAAATAGTTTTGATATATAATACACTATCCTTGCCATTCTCTTGGTTGACATTCCAGTAATGGAACGAACCTTCTAGGTTCTGGTTTTGCTCACTAGGTTATCACCTCCTCTTGGTGTAAGCACTTTTAATTTTCTCAACCATATGCCGTATGCTATACATTTCTGCATTGCCACTTCAGTCAATGAATAACATTTGTCTCTGAATTCAGGAAAAAATTTTGATTCTGTGTTATTTTAATCTAGAAAGCATATTGTTATATATTTGAGTTAAATATCTGTGACCTATTTTACCTAGAGTAAAACAAGTTAGGCCATTTCAATATTTCCAGTCTTTTTCTAGGGCAGGAGAAGAGCAATGTAAAGGAGAGAATTTTAGTCAATCAAACTAAATTGACTAACTAAAAATATTTTGAATATTTCTTAAATATGGTTGAGGTGGCAAATATATGATAAATGGCATGATCATAAAAATGGAGGTGGAAACTATTATAGTAGATAAATCTTTAAAGGAGAAGTATAAAGAACTCTAATAGCATAAGGCACAGACTGTAATCGTTTTCTATTGCACTATACTTGGAGTTTCACATTTTTAATGGACCCATCCCTGCCTTTCTAGCCTTCATGTTGGCTGGGTGTTTCTCATAATGAATAATTCAGTCATGCCAAGTTCCTCTCAATTCCTCCAGTATTTCAGGCAGTTTCATGCCAGACATTGCTCCAAATACATGCAATATCCTCCCTGCCTATGTCCACAATTGCCCCCAATATGTGTGTTTGTTAAACATCTACTCATCTTTTTTATAAATTCAGTTCAAGTTCTGTCTCTCTTATAAAGAGAGACTCCTATCTGGAAGAACTGATCATTTCTTCCTTTGACAATCTAACATAATGAAGTCTGTCATAACACCCATACAACTGTAGGTAGCTTATTTATGTACAGGTCCTTTCCCCGCAATAGACTATAAGTCTCTTAAAGGAAGTGGTGATACATTAGTTGTCATAAAATGTCCAGAACATAGCATGCTCAGGATATATGATAGTTATTTAATTAATTTTCCACGTGACTGAAATGATGGCTAAATGTAAAACTTTGAAATAATAAAGAATAAATTGAACAATTCTGGGTTGATTAATACAAGCAATACTGATAACAGCAGGTTAAAGTAAATGCAATCACCAGTGAAACATCCCTTTAAAAAGAAATGTAGGAAACCATGTTGATTCATCACTGTTGTCTAAGGGCTCGACAGACTCAAAGATGTAGAGGGACCATGGTCTGACAAACTAGGCAAACTTTGTTTTTTAAAGCATTTTTAAAAAATATTTATTTATTTTTATTCTCTTGTCCACCCCCCCCCCAAGATGGCTCCCTCATCTGTCTGCTCATCTTCTTTAGGAGGCACTGGGAACCGAACCTGGGATCTCCCATGTGGGAGGCAAGTGCCCAACTGCTTGAGCCACTTCTGCTCCCTGCTGGTTGTGGTGTCTGCTGTTTGTGGCATCTGCTCGTTGTGGCATCTGCTCATCGCAGCATGTGTGGCGTCTGCTGGTTGCAGCGCCTGGTCGTTGTGGCATCTGCTCATTGTGGCATCTGCTCATTGTGGTGTCTGCTTGTCTTCTTTAGGAGGCCTCGGGAACTGAACCTGGGACCTCCCATGTGGGAGGCGGGAACCCAATTGCTTGAGCCATATCTGCTCCCCTAGGCAAACTTTCAATTCTATTGAAAGTTTTTTCGATCCAATATTTCTGATCCATTATCATCATCAGCTGGCCCCTATATATATCCATATTCAGAGATAAGAACTCCCGTTGCTTAAAAGATAGAGAAAAGGAAGAATGGAAGCCTATTGCATACATAGTGCTTTGTCACATATGGAAAGGGTTTGGAAACAGGGATGGGGCAGAAGAGTGAGGGGATTATGTATGCCATGAAAGGTCTTGCATTTTTTATACTTCTCAGAGCTGCAATAACTGCATCTTACTTTCTATTTTAGTCAGAGAAACTGCCATTTGGAGCAAGAAAAGTTCCATTTTTAGACCTGTAGGCCCAGAGTTGATGAATGTCCATTAGGTATCACAAATGTGCTAGATGCTGTGCAGAACCACCTGATGTTCAGGTTAGATATGCAATTGGGTATTTGGGAGTATGCCCCATGTGGAGAGTAAAGTAGACAAATCACACTTCATCCACACTGTTGTTGTCAATTCCTAAACTAATGTAGGTTTTGCCCATTCAAAGGGGTAGAGATAGAACTTTAAAAAAAAGAAAAAAGAAAAGGAAAGCATATGGTAACAACAGGGAAAGAGAACATTTCTCTGAAGACATAGAGAAAAAAAGCAAGTATTTGAAAATGACTTTTTACGAGGAGCAGATGGAGACATAAGGAGACATCTGTGTGGTGACATCTAAAATATGGAGTAGACAGGAATCAAGGATAAGAAGCAACTTGAGCATCACTATATAAATCTTCCCTCTTTTTTCCAAAAACCATCAAATGAATGAAAGAATACAATAACGGAGAAAAATTCAGCATTCCTAATGGAAAATATGGACAGATGCCATCCTTATGCCAGAATCATCAAGGATGAGAAAAAATTAAAACAATGGGAATTCCTTATTAACCTTTTCCAGAGAAAGTAGTATGGAATTATAAGAAATAAAGGTGATCATTGAAGAAACCAATGCATATTTCCTTAATCTGCTATATTAAGACTTAAGTTGAAGATGGGCTATGGGACATAAGGAGAGGAATATGTTAGAAGATTTTTACTAACAGAGGTCAATTGAATTCAGAATCAGATTGCATAGGAGAAACAAAAGCAAGCATGTCTATGCCAAACAGAATATCTATAGGATATTTCCAGATGTGGAAGGGTGACAGACAGTGGTCTCAGGAACAAGGTCAATCACACCATGTGGGAAATGGAGAACAGCACAAACTAAAATAATTTGAAGAACTAAATTTAGCTCACAAGATTGACCAATTAGAGGGGGGAAACACCTCCCAGAATATGATGTCTCTAAATTAGGCAAACAATTAGATCCCAAAAGGCATAATATAAACTTAAATTAAACTAGTTTGTGATCTGATAAAAGAGCTTTAAATAGGTCCCAAGAAAACACTCATAGGATCAAAGTAAAATACATCTTTCTGATTAACTATTGGTCTGGAATGTACCTTTTATTTTGATTATATGTAAACAAAATAAAACAACAAACACTGAACAAAAACTTCTGTATAAAAGAAGTTCAATTTAACATCTGAGATTGTCATTTTGAGAAAAAATACTATTGGACAGAAATATTTGTGAAGAAATTAATCTTGTGCTCTTAATACAATTTAAGAGAATATAGACTCTGTGAAAGAACTCCGACCCACACTAAAAAAAATTAGCTAATAGTTTAAAAAAAAAGAATTTTTAAAACTATAACACAGAAGCAGAATGAAAGGCTGAAATAGAAACAATAAAGATCAGATAGTCAGGCAGTCTTAATAAGTTCTCATAGAAGGTGTAAGGAAAGGAAAAAGAGATGAAATAAGCTAAAGATAAGGGGTAGACAACAAAGATCCAAAATATGATGTATTTTCTGAAGAAGATGCCATAATAAAAAGAATAGAAACAATATAAAAGATATACTAAAAGAAAACTTTCTGATATTAAAACAGATAAAACAATATCCTGGCCCTGAATTTGAAAGCAGCTCCTCATAAAGGAAGTAGTATTGATTAAAACATCATAGCACTTATACCTTGCTCTATTTTACTGTAATTTTTAGATTTCTGGGTTTAAAAGGCAGAAAAATATTATCAACAAAGGAAGGGAATTCAATGTACAGAAATGGTCTAATAACTATTCTGAGATATGTGTGGTTATAATGAAGTCATTTTTTAAAGAATTAAGGGAATAGTGCTATGAACAACAACAAAATATGTAATTAAGTACTTATTTATGTTACAGCACAGAAGGATACTTATACAGCTTAGAAACCACCCCCCTTAAAGTAAGTGTTTTGTAGGTACCCTGTTACCAAATGAGAAGCTAAATGAAAACTAAAAACTTATGAATTGAGTTTAACAATTGCAAATATGGTTATTTAACATGCATGTATTAAAAATAATCTCGGGGAAAGAAGTTTTTTAATATGAAGTAATACTAATGTTAAAGCTTTAAAATTCCAGGTAATATTCTCCCATTACCTCCCCTAAAATAGAGAGGTGTAGTTATAGTGAGCGAGATGTACATAGTTCAAATAGGATACCTTAGAGTCTTGATTATATTCTGGAGAATCCAAAGTGGGTAGATTACAATAATTGGAAAATGTATATAGCCAAGTATTTAAAAAATAATGGTAGATATTTATAGACTTAAAAATAGGATGTGCACCTTTCGTATTAGTAGAGAAAAATGAGGAGGGGTCCTTCCATAGCCTTGTCTAGCAGATATTGTTGATGCCCATGTGCCCTCGGCAAACTTTTGGGTTCACCATTGCTACTGTGATCAGTTCCCACACATGTTGGCAGCTTTCCCCCTCAAATTCCCTTGTCTCTTTGCTTCTCTAGAACCATAGGAACTTCCTCAGCCCACTCAAAGCAGCTCAAGAGTGCCAGGGATTTAACACCCTCAGAAACAACCCTTGACCAATGAGGCCTGGGATTTAGCAGATAAAAATCTCCGTCTCTGCTGTCCCTCAGTTGAACAATTCTGAGTTCCTTTCTATATCTTCCTTAGAGGATTTTCAGTGCGATTGAGCTTCAGGTGCCCACACAGGTATTGCCTGCATTCATATGACCTTTATCACATTTTTTTTTGAAACCTCCCCATTCTTACTTTCTTACGTCCTCACTTGTACTTCCTGTGGTCACCTGCCAAATAAACTTAACTCAGGGTGTGCTTTGGAGGAATCCAACCCCAAAATTTAGAGAATAAAACATGGAAATCAAGATCTTAAAATAAGATCTTTGGATGAGATCAATTTGCTTTAGAGAAATAGAATGAAAACCATTTGTCCAAGAGAGTTTGAAAACAAAAGGGTGGGCAAATTACTGGTCAAATGCAAGGAAAAATAAGAATTTGTTCATATCAATATAAGGAATTCAAAACAAAAACATAAAATGGAATATTTATATAAAGTTTATCATTTAAATCTGAAAGTTCTAGATCTGACACTAATTTACAACTTTTAGTAGCTTATTCAATTGTTTATCATTATTATAAGAAAAAACAATTAATTCAACTAATGACCCAAGACAAGGAAAGGGGGAATAATTAGTATAAAATCAGGACAAAAAATAGAAAACAGAAAAAATGATTATTAGATTCAAGGGTGAATTTTTGTTTTGTTTTGTTTTGTTTTTAGGAGGCATTGGGAATTGGACCCAGGACTTCATACTTGGAAGCACGCACTCAACCATTATCCACTCCCCATAAGGGTGAGTTCTTAAAAAATATAAATGAAATTTTTCTAATTGTTTCAAGAATATAGATAAAACACATTTATGCAAAATTAGAAAAGAGAATAACAATATTACTACAGATACAGGGTGCTTTTAAAACATATATATTTGTTAGGTTCACAGCACATAATTTGAAAATCTTGCTGTAATGTACTATTTTTTTCCAAGAGATTCAAATAACCAAAATTGTCTCAAGATGACTTTGGAAGCCTGATCAGAACAATAAGCTAATCTCAATTCAAGAAATAATCAAAGAAATATCTCCAAATAAGTCCTGGGTCCAGATCATTCCTGTCGTTTTATATATATATATATATATATACAAGAGAAATGAAAAGTAAAAACTACAGATTAACTTTACACTTGAAGAGTGGTAAAATACTAAAGATTCATTTGCAAATAACACTTAAAATTATATTTAGATTTGAATGCATTAGGAAAGCCATGAAGGCCTTATATTCATAAATCTACTAAGATTTGATAATATTAAAAGTTACAAGAAGAAATATTTATCATCTTCTTGAAAGATTCCAAAATTACATTTAGGAAAATTCAATATCTATTCTTATTAAAAATAAAACCTTTTAGGAAAGTAGGATTAAGAGGATATTCCTCAATATGAGAAATCATCTCTACATCAAACCATCAGCCAAAAGGCACTTAGAACTGAAACACCAAAGAAAAGCCCATTAAATCCAGGTTATGACAAAGATATCTGTCATTAAAATTAGAATTAAATATATTCCACTAAAATCAATTAAACAGGAAAAGTATGAGTAAATATTGAGAAAATGAAGATAAAATATCATTATTAGAATATCATTAATTACTTAGAAACCTAAGAAAATTAAATAGACCAAAAAATGTGAGTTTTCTGGGAATAAAAGAATGCAAAAAATAGTAATTTTCCTGCATTGTATATTGGTTAAGAACATAGGCTTGGAATCAGGCAAAAAAATATGTGAATTTTAGTTCTTATGTAAATTTAGAGCAATTCCTTACCTTTCTAAACCTCAGTTGCTTCTGTATAAAATTTTAACAATAGTTCCTATGCCACAGGATTATATGATGAATGAATGTGTTAATAACTGTTGGGCAAGTAACAAAGAGTAAGTCCCCAATAAATAGTAACTATATATTTTTTTATATTGAGAAATATTTTAGGTACAGGTCTGATAAATTTAAAGATAATCAATGGTAGAATAAAAATAGCTTATCACTGTAGATCATTAAACCCAGAAAGTTAAGAAAATAAACTGCAAAGAAAAAAAAACCCAGAATAAGCAGTGAGAATAAAAGTCAATGACGAAATGAAACAAAGATGTTAGTTTGGCAATATTATATGTAATTAACATTTGATAAAGTCCTTACCCTCATGGCACTTCCCTTCTAGCTTTTCTTCAAAAAAAGTTAATATTGTAATAGTTAATTAAAAAAAATAAACAGTAAATAATACCAGAACTGTGAAACATTAGTATATTTGCCATTAAAATCAGGGACAATTTTTAGGATTCCCATGATTATCCTTTTTTATTAAATGTTACTCTGGAATTCTAGCAATCCACATGAAAATAAGAAGTAAACTGTTAAGAAGATTATTACTATATGTAGATAATTGCTTACTAGAAAACAAAAGAAAGTAAACTGAGAGACTGTTAGAACAAAAGTAACCAGAGTAAAGAAATTTATGAATTAACAAACACCCAAAAAGTACAATGAAAATATCCCATTAATAATAGTTTAAGAATAGAGATTAAAAGATTTCTTATTTATATCAGAAAAGTTATACTAAATCATTAATGAGAGGCCTAAAATAAGAGTTCAATACACAGAATAAACATATCATGTTTTGTATAAAAGACTGAATATTATAAGAATGTCAATATTTCCCAAATTAAGGGGTTTAACATATTTAATAAAAACCCAAATGGGTTTAACATAATTAATCAAAACCCAAATGGATTTATTTTGGAACTTGAAAAGGAGTATTTTTAGAGTTTATTTGGAAGTATAGCTGAGAATTTCAGAAAAAAATAGCATAATAGACCAAATTCGCAAATAATATAAAATATGCTCTTTTAATGAAAAAACAGCATAGTACATTTACAAGACAGAAGTCAGACTATTTTATATATGAAGTTAAAATGTTCTCAAATTCATGAGAGATTTGAAAAAATATAGATTGGTGCCTTATAATATAAGAAACAATATATTTAAATAAAGGGAAAATATTTTTAAAAAATCCATACAAGAATATTTTTCCATAACTGAAGGGCATGAGTTTCTAAAATTATAAGAACCAACCAAATGTCTAAGCACAATGAAGATCCAAACAAGGTTCATAATTGTGATTTTTTATTATGTCAGCGATAAAGAGAACACAGGCTTGGAATCAGACCAAAAATTATTTGAATTTTAGTTCTTATCTGAATTTAGAGCAATCACTTCCCACTCTAAACCTCGGTTGCTTCTGTATAAAATTTTCACAATAATTCCTGTGCTCTAGAGAAAAACCATTCTAGCAACCAAAAACAAAATAGGGTTTTGTATTAAGGATCAAAGTCACAATGGCTTTGGCTTCTTAACGGCAAAACTGAAAATTAGAAGACTTCAAGCAATACCTTTACAAGTCTAGAATTTTAATTTAAATTCTCTGGAAGCTGATCTAAGAGGCAGGAGTGCAACAAAGGAGTGCAACAAAGGAGAAAAGTAAAGGGAATTTATAGCATTCTGCAAGGCAATCTCCTGGGTAATGACTGTGTGGGAGATCCAGAGAGAAAGCAATCTCAATTGGATGTTGGAGAACTCTAGATTGGATGTTTCAATAAGAAAGATGTTCTCAAGGTGTTTTAACAAATGAAAATGAGTCTTAGTATTTTGTTGGAGGATTTGGAGATAAATTGGAGATACATATATAGAGAACAAGGAAAACAGAAAATAAGGCAATTTATAAGAAAATAGATATAATCCTAGTGTTGATTTGTGGCTCCGTTATAAATTATATTCACAGTCGTAAAGATGTGAATACTAAATACCAATTTTAAAAAAACCACATTGACAAACATGTAAGAGAACTGAACCTTGATAACCTAAGGTAGGAATTAATAGATGATTTTTGTTTGTTTTTAAATCTCAAGAAATAGGTATGTCTTGATCACAGTAAAACAGCTAGAAGAGTTGAAGGCTGTTCTCCCTAGAGTGGGATTCAAGGGTGATGAGGACAGAGGATTGTGGGTTTTCTTTATAGGCTTTGTACAGCATTTGCTTTTATGAACTATGTACATATATTTCATATAAATAAAAAATCACATGGAAGTCATTAAAGAAGGAACATTAAAGCAAACCTATGAGGGAGTAGAGAAAATATTCACAGTTTTCCATCTTTGTGGTGATTTTGCCTTAGCAACTGAATGTGTTGACCTGTCTTGAATTGGTCTGTGCCTCTTTCTGATGTTTCAAGCTAGGGAGCAGCAAAGAACCAGGCTGAAGGGTGGAAAGAGAGAAGATATCCCTGAAGAATATCTATCTATCTAAGTTTGACTCTCTCTGGAGTCATAACAAATTTGATAAGAAAACTAAAGATCTTTTTGAACTTATTGTCACACCTCTTAGAGGCAGAATTTTAAGATGTCCCCCAAGATTTCTCTGTGTAATAATCAGGGTTGTAAATATAATGGATTTTTCTCCTGTAATTAAATTATGTTATATGGCATAGTTGACCTCAAGATATGGAGATTATCCTGGTGGGCCTGGCCTAATCACATGAACCCTTTAAAAGCATAGAGTTTTTCTCAGGCTTGTCACAGAAGGAGAAGTCAAAGATATTCAAAACACAAGAGGGATTCAATGTGAGAGAAGTTCTCCATTGCTGAGATGGAGGGGGCTATGTATCAAGGACCCAAGAGTGGGAGTCCCTGGCTGACAGCTAGCAAGACCATGGGACCCTCAGTCCTACAACCACAAGAAAATGAATTCTGTCAACAACCAATGGGCTTGGCAGAGAGCCCCAAGGCCAAGTGAGAATTGCAGCCCTGGCTGACTTTTTTATTTCATCTCCATGAGACTGGACCCTGACTTACAGAACTGTGAGCTAATAAACAGGTGTTGTTTAGCCATGAAGTTTGTGGTAATTTGTTATGTGACATTAGAAAACTAATACAATGCTCCATTTAAAAATCTGAAAAACAAGAAGGAAAAGGGAGAGAAAGACTTGACAGTTCCCCAGGCACCAGTGCAGAGGATCATTTTCATTTTCAGGATATAGGGTCAAGAAGGACGTTGAACAATGTACCCTGGAAACAGTGTAAGGATATAGTCTACACGAGGAAGTTATTATTTTTTTAAAACTGAAAGGATGACTGAGAAAAAAAAAAGAGAATGGGAGGATTGGGCTTAAATGCTGGAGGAAATAAGCCTGAAAAGACAAAGGGTGAAAGGGAGATACTGATGGATCAAGTCTAAGTTACAGAATGTGTTCTATAGTACCATAGTTACTGAAGAAAAGCAAATGTAGAAAGTTCTGAAAGCAAGGATGAGGCTTTCCAAAATTGAGAATCCAGCAAGTAGGCCAGGGGTTCGCTAAGTACGTGTTGTCGCAGGAGAATTAGGTGGGAGAAGTAGAGTGAGGTTGGATCACATAGGCCATAGTACTAGGTCTGACTTCTCTTTGTGTGGAGAATTGGCTGTAGGTGCACAAGCTAAAGCATCAAGAGCACAGTAGCCCTTGAAGGAGGTGCCGAAGAAAGGTAGCTCTACGGACCTGATATCAATACTGCCTCAGCCAGCAGAGGGCCATCTAATGTATTACGCTCTTTGTGGATGTTCTAAGAATGGTTCTCTATCTGGAAATGCCAACAACTATTTGCCTGATACTCTGAAAAAAAGATCCTGGAGCTCTGATGCAGGAAAGAAGAAAATTAGTGAATGAACCCTGGGCAGTCATAAGATGTCAGAAGATACAGTCTGATCATTCTGACACCAAGCCCCTCTAAAAAGCATATTGAACTGAAAGACAATATAATCAACAACAAATCAGTATATTAGAATTACCTGAAACAGATTCTAAACATTCCAGTACATGGGTCAATATTGTGGTAATCTCCAATTAGAAACATTGCTTCTAGAATGCCAATTTCTTCAAGCAATGTCCCTCATACGTGGCATGCATTATGATGGGATATTTTGTAGAAGTGCTATGTAAACAGCTTGTACCACCACTGAACAGGGAAATTCTTAACAAACATGTACTGCTTAAGTGCATGCTAATGCCACTTTTTTTCATTTTGTCAATGCAATACAGTATATTTAATGCATTCAGTGTAGGCTGTTGAAAGTGAAACAGTTATCCTTTAGTGTCCCAGAAGTCTAATTACAAGCCAGCTAATTCGCTTTATCTATGTTCTGATAGCTTCTCTATTAGAATAAAGAAACTGTGTAATAGAATGACTTTTGACTGTATGTTTCAATGTTAATAAGATGTGGTTTAACTGCTTCTACAAACGCTCTGGTTCAAATGAGACAGGACAAACCAATTTTGCTGAGTCTTATATAGCATTTCAGTGCTACCTACCACCCAAGTGTCGAGAGCAGTTTTTATTCTCTGTTTTCCCTTTCATCCTTCCATTTATTTTAACAACAAAGATTTGATGAGCACTGTGGTAGGTTGAATTGTGTACCCAAGAAAAAAACATATTCTAAATCTTAATCACATTCCTGTCAGTGTGAACCCACTGTAAACAGGACCTTTTGAATATATTATTTTCAATTAAAGTGTGCCCAAACTCAATCAGGGTGGGTCTTCATCCTATTACTGGAGGCGTATATATAGAGAAAGCCACAAGGAGGAGAAATCAACGAAACCCTGAAGAGAAAAGAGATGTCATCAGGCGATGGGAAAGTCAAGGAACACAAGGATTGCTGGCCAGCCAGAATAGTACTGAACCCAGGAGGAAGCAAGTTTTCTAGCCTCTGAAACCCTGAGCAATAAATTCCTGTTGTTCAGCCAACCCACTGTATGTCTCAGCAGCTGGAGACCTAAGACAAGCACCTACAGTGTTCCAAGCACTGTTTCAAGCAGTGGAAAAAGTCCCTTACTCTTAACGATCTTATACTAATGGATAGATATAGACTACCGAAAGCAATAAAGAAAATATATAGTATGTCATATGGTGGTAAGTATAAAGAAGGAAAATAAAGCAGGAAAGATAACTAGCTGGCTTGTAATTCAATGGATTATGTAGTGCAGAGGGGAAGTGTGTTTTGAGGGGACTAACTGTGTCAACTTATTTTCACAGTGGCTTTTGTTGTAGGAGAACTGAGAGCACCTAGAAAGGGTAGAAATGTCAGGGCAAAGGAGGGAGCATGACTTCTGGCCTGCCTCTGCACAAGCAATGGACACTTTTGTCATTTTTGAGTCCAAATGGAAAAAGTGATTAGAGGCATAACTTAGGGGATGGTTTTCACAAAGAACTCTGTGAGACCCAGTGTATGGTAAAAGGTAGACCAACAGAACTGATGGTAATAAAGTATGATGCAAATGGAGGAAGGGGGTGTCTGTTCATGGCCTGGCACAGGCCTGCTCTGGCATGTTGAGGATTGCTGACCCTCTGCAGGGGCCCAGATGTAGGGATAAGGGGAGTTAGGGGATTGCACTAATGGTACCTGGAGCAAAGGGCAATGCCAAGTTGAGCAGAAGAGAAGAAACAGGAATCTGTTTCTTACTAAACATCCCCTAGGTGGTTCTGATGGTTGATCAAAAGTAAGAGCTCTTTATTCTAATGCAAACATTATTCCTATTCACCCAAACTTTAGTTCTAAGGATCGACAGGATCATTAGTAGGAAGAGCAAACATCCTCTTTTAAGCCAGGCACAAGGAGGTCTAAATCCCATCACTTCCAGTTACTGCTGTGTGATCTTTGCTGAGTCACACATCTTTTCTGAGTATTAGTTTTAATACTAAAGACGTGTTTAATGACAATAATCTATTAAGGTTATTGTGAAGACTACATTAGAAAAGTATATAAAGAAGACATATAACACAGTTTCTGGAGTATTCTATGTATCCAACAGATGTTTATTTGCCTTATTACCCTTGTTAGTGCAATTTAAGCTGACAAGAAGGGAAAGGCAGTTGGAGAAACATCTTAATAATCTATAGCATTGCCATTGCCATTGATATTGATAGCCAGTGTCGAAATTTCAAGTCCTGCAGGCTCTTGAGCCTGGCAAGTAAATTTCATATTCTGTCTAGCAATACACCAGAGTTACTAACACTACTCTTTGTATTCTCTGTGAGGTTGGCTGAGAATTTTCCCAGAACACATTTATAGCTAGCAAATGTGAGTCCATAGTGTCATCTACTTAAAACCCAAAGAAAAAGGAATGTTTGTGTATATTTCATTTAAGTAAAAGTTAATGAGAGAAACGATTCAGAATAATATTTTTACAACACCTAAATTTACATGTTGAATTATCTTTCTGCCCGAAGGTGAAATTTAAGATGTGAACAAAATAGTTAATTGCTTGTCATTTCTGATGCTGATAATAAATAATCCAAAGGACAAAAGCAAATTAAAAAAAAAAAATGCATGCACTCTGGAAAAAAGTCCCTGAGATTTTCCCTTTTGTTCATTAATGTAGTTACAAAGGAGGGATGAGCATTCATGGTTGGAGGAGTTGGATGTTCAGAATTTGGATGTATAGGACCTATAGGTCCTGTTGGCAGCCTGTGGTCTGGGAATGGGTGAACTTTAAAATGAGAAGCTCAGCCACAGTGTTTGTACTGTGAAAGGCTTTAGGACAGATTGCTGGGGCTCAATGTTCAAATTTATTTCCAGCTGCCTCCTCCGTGAATAATATTACAGAGGTTTTAGTTCCTAATAACAATGCCATAAATGAGAATAATGATAATCCTGATTAATATTTATAAAGTTCTTAATATGTACATGTCTTTTGGTGAACTTTGCTTTCCAAGCATTATCACATTTGATCTTCATGCTGATTCTCTTACTTGGGTACCATTAATATCTATATAAGGAACCTGAGACCCAGGCATAATAAATAAATTGATCAAGATGGTAACTAGAGTAAGTAGCAGTACTGGGACTTGAAACAAATTATTTCTTAAGAAAAGTCTACATTTTAAACCATTTTGTCAGATACAGGTTTTACCAAGAGAATACATATTTGCAGTAATGAGAGTTGATATAGCTCAGCACATTTTCTGCAGATTCACAAATGTTTAATTCTTGATTGGGGACATTATGACATAATGGTTGAGCATAGGCTTTGGATCCTACCTACCTGGAATCAAATCTCAACCTTCTATTTATTAGCTATGTGCCCTTAGCCAAGTTGCTTACCTCTCTGTGTCTCATTTTCCTAATTTTATAATGGAGAAGGTTTTCATAGTTTCTATTCCATAGATTAATTTTAATGATTAGATGTAAAAGATTTAGGATAGTGCTTGGCACATAGTAAATTCCTAAAATGTGTTAGCTATTATATCTAGGTATTTATCATGAAATGAAAAAGAAATGTTATAAAAAAGTAACTCAAGAAGCTAATGACTGGGTAAATCATATTAGACACTGAAAATAGAACCCTCTTCACAAATTAAATCCATAGACAAAGTTTAGAATGAGCTTGGCCTTAAGGGAACTTGCCTCAACCATCTGCTTAAAACTCAGAGTCCAGAAAGATACACACTGGCCCATCTGAATTGACATCTGTGTGCACACTGAAATCCCAGAGGGTAATTAACAGAGAAAACTCCAACAGCAATACTGACATAAGCCTGGGGAACTAAGCCATAAAATTCTCTATATAAACAAGTGGCCTATATACTCACAGAACTATAAATTTTGGTTTTGCTCCAGGGGCACCTGAAATGGCCAGATGCTCAAATAAAAATAAACTTATGTCTGAAGTACATGGCAAATAAGATTTAAAAATTCTCACTTCTCCTCTTCCACCTTTACTCATCATTAGACAGATGAATTCAGGCTATGTTGTTCCTTGAGGGTTTGAATGACAACTCATGACCAAAGCATGGAGTGTATTTCTCTGATTAATCACAGAGTTTTATTTAAATCAACCTTTTACGGAAGTCTAGTATATATAAAATGCATAAAGCACCAGTGTATAGCTCAATGACCTTTGACAAGTAAATGCATCTGTGTAACCAGAAACCAGATGAAGAAATAGAATATTAATAGTCCAAGAGAAACTCTCCTATGGCCCCTCCCAGTCACTAATCTGCCCCCCAAAATCACTACTTTCCTGCTTCCTAAGACCAGACATTGATTTGATCTACTTTTAAAGTGGAATCATACAGCATGCACTCTTATATTTGGCATCTCTCATTCAACATTGTTTGTAAGTTTCATACAGGACTGTCTAGAATACCATTACATGAATGTATCACATTTTGTACATGTCTTTTGGTGAACATTTTGACTTATTTCTTTTGGTTATATACCTAGGAGTAGAATTGCCAGATTTTACTATTGAGTGCAACATCTTCAGCAGAGATTGCCAAATGTTTTTTGAGAGTAGATTGTACCAGTTTTTACTTCCTTGATTAGGATCATCAGAACCAGATAATATTTTTCTCATTAAATTAAAAAATATTAAGGGGAAATGCACAGATATTAGGTGTGCAGTGTATACACATGCATAATCACAACTCTAATCAACATGTAATACTTTTCCCCCACCTCAGAAAGTTGCCTATTATCCCCTTCTAGTCAATCTCCATCCACCCTGGGCAATCACCTTTCTGATTTATATCATCATAGAATTTTGAATCTTCATATAATAGGAGCGATAATCTTATGTCTTGAATCTTTTATCTGTTACTCTTGTTCCTGGTTTTTTTTGTTCAAAATAATGTTTTTGAGATTCACCTGTGTTGTCTCCTGTACCTATAGAGTACTGTTTTTATTTCCAGCGTAATATTCTATTGAATGACTATGCCACAATTTGCTTTTCCATCCCTGTTTTGGGGTTGTTTCAAGTTTGGGACTATTATGAATAAAGTTGCTATAAAAATTCTTGTACAAGTCTTTTTGAAGATATATGTTTAGGTTTCTCTTGGGTAAATATTTACGAAGGAATTGCTTGGTCATATGGCATATATATGTTTAACTTTATAAGAAACCAGCAAACAATTCTCCAAAATAGTTGCACTATTTTCAAACCTCATTAGCAATGTGAAAAAATTCTAGTTATTCCGCGTCCTTGACAACATTTGGTCTCATATATCTTTTTAATTATAGTCATTCTAGTGAGTGTGAAATAGTATAATATTGTGCTTTTAATTGGCATTTTCCCTTGTGAATAATGATGTTGAACACCTTTTCTTGAGTTTATTGCCCACCCCTGTGTTTTCTTCAGTTAAATATTTTTTAAACCTTTTCCCAGTTTTTTAAAAAAATGGGTGATATGCTTTGGAGATATTAATTTGTAGAAGTTTATATATCTCAGATTCATTTGTTTTGTCAGATATGTGTATAGCAGATATTTCCTTCCAGTCTGCAGCTTGCCTTTGCATTTTCTTAATGGTGTCTTTTGATGATCAGAAATGTTGAATTTTATAGTGTCCATTTTACCAATTTTCTTTTTATGTTTATTTCCTTGTATCTTCTCAAGAAATCGGTGCCTTCCATAAAGTTTCAAATATACTCTTCTATGTTTTCCTTCAGAAAATGTATGGTTTTACCTTTTGTATTTAGGTGCATAATCCATCTTGAATTAATATTTGTTTGTGGTCTAAGGTTGTAGGCAAGGTTCATTTTTCTTCTATATATTAATCACTTTTTTTCTAGCACCACTGAAAGAGTCTTTTCCCACATTAAATAGCCCCAGACCATTTGTTGAAAATCAGACGAATATTTTGTAAGTTTTTATTTCTGGACTCTCCATTTCATTGCTCTATATGTCTACCTTTATGACAATATCACATTATCTTAAATACTATAGCTTTATAGTAAATCTTGCAAACAGGCAGTGTGAATCTTGCAATAGTATTGTTTTTACACAAGTTTATTTGGGCTACTGTAGATCCTTTGCTCTTCCATATGCAATTTAGAGCTAATTTGTCAATTTCTACAAGAAATCCTGTTGGATTTTGATTTGCTTTATGATGAATCTATAGATAAATTTAGGGAGAATTAACGTATTTAGTATATGGATCTTTTACTCCATAAACATGATATATTTCTTCATTTATTTAGATTTTCTTTAATTGAAGTTTTCAGTTTGGACTCATATCTCAATTTTTAAATTTATTTTAAAATATGCTGTTTTTTAACACTATTGTGAATGAGATGTTAAAAAGGATATAAATTTCCAATTGTTTGTTACTATTACATAGCAATGCAGTTGGTTTTTGTATATCGACCTTGAATCTTATAAACTTCATAAATTCATTTGTTAATTCTAGCAATTATTTTGTATATTCTTTAGGTTTTTCTATGTAAACTTTCATATTTTCTACATATGAAAGTAGTTTTTTTCCTTTCCAAACTTTATGCCTTATTCCTTTTCCCTGTCATAATGCACTAAATACTAATATAATATTGAATCAAACTGATTCAAGTGTACATCCTTTTCTTGTTCCCAATCTTTGGTGTAAAACAGCCACACTTTCACTATTTTTCATAGATGTCTTTTATCAGATTGTAGAAATTTTCTTCAATTCCAAGTTTTCTGATATGTTTTATTGTGAATGGAAGATGAATTTTGTTAAATGCTTTTTATGCATTGAAATGATTATAAGGATTTTACTATGTTGAATTATATTGGCTTTTTTGCAGGTTAAACCAGCATTGCATAACTTGGGGTAAATCGCACTTAATCATGATGTTTTATCATTTTTATACATTGCTGGATTCAATTTGCTATTTGATAAGTATCATTGAGTCCATGTACGTGAAGGATATTGGTCTGTAATTTTTTTTTAACTTGTAATACATTGTCAGATTTGTATGTTGGAGTTTTCTCTGGTCTTTGTGAGTATTCCCTCCTCTTTAATTTTCTGGGTAAGTATAGGATTGGTATTTTTTCTTTCTTAAGTATTTGATTGATTTCATCAGTGAGACTATGTACCTGGTGTTTTCTTTGTAAAAGATGTTCCATGACAAATTTTATTCCTTTAGTAGATATATAGCTAAATAGATTTTCATTTTCTTCTTTTATCAATTTTGGTAAGTTGTGGTTATTAAGGAATTTGTCCATTTCTTCTAAGTGTCTGAGTTATTGTGTACATTTGTTCATATTATTGCCAAATCATTTAAAAATCTGTAGATTCTGCAAAATTCTCTAACATTCCTAATTTGGTCTCTTTCGTTTCCTTTTTTCTTCTCTTGAGCTGCTTGCAATGAGTTCTTCCATCTTGTTAATCTTTCCAAAGAGCCAATTTTTGGTTTTGTTAATTTTCTCTATTGTTTGCCAATTTTATGTTCTTTATTATTTTCTTTCACCTATTTACTTTTGTTTTAATTGTTTTATAGCTGTGTAAATTCCATTTTCACCTTAGATTTTACCTTTGCAATGTAAGGAATGGAGAAGAAAACAAAATAGTGAATGGAAAAAGCCTCTTAGCCTATCTTACCAGTTTAATGGGATCCTCTGAAATGGCCATATCTCTATAGATGCCAACTCATCTTAGACATTCCATTTACTAATATAATGTCTGATATAAAGCCATTGAACTTCAACATAGCAGCATTCCTTCTTTTAGTAATGTGGAGAGTATCCAAGAGGACAATGTCATGCTACTTCTAAGTTGAGGAAGAGTTTGTCCATGAGTGCTCAGGGAATGAATTATAATAATAGCAATACTACTGAAAATACTACTAGGAAAAAAAGAAAAAAAAACCAAACGAATGGACACTGAGCTTTTAGTATTTGCTAAGAGCTTTTATATTTCATTAGGTATCATTTTACCAGTTTATATGTGAGGAAGTAGGGCTTAGAAGTTTAAATAATTTGCTTAAGGTTTCCATTCATATGTGAAGAAGTTAAGATTGAACCCAAGGTCTCCTGAACATCAAAGTTTTTGTCTTTGTCAATATGCTGTGTTGCTTCTCTTTGTGAGAGGCTATTACTTTCATATTTCAAAATGTCAGGCTTTTGTATACCAACTTAAAAAGAATTATATCACATTCACATACCCCTGATTTGTTTACTTAATTTTTTTCTTTAAATCAATTAATTTAATTGTGTTTCATTTCTAGTTACATTTTTTACTCAAATGCGCCTACCAAACTGCAAAAATCCTAAGTGTACAGCTTGATGAATTTTCTGAAAACAATCACATCTAGATCCAGTAACAAACATTTGCAGTACCTCAAAAGCCTCCTTTTGGCTCCCTTCCTGGCATTATGCTCCTGCCCCACAAAGGGTAACTACTGGGCTGACTTTTAACAGCATCAATTAGTTTACCTGTTTCTGTACTTCAGGTCACTAAAATAATGCAATGTTCTTATATGTTTGGCTTTTTTTCCTCAATATTTGTGAGATTCATCCTTGTTTTGTGTAGTCATTCTTATTGCTAGATTATAGCTCACTGTATGACTATATCAGGGTTGACATGTTGAAGCATTGTGTATTGGAGTCAAGAGATCTGGATTTCCAAACCCGTTTTTATTTACTTTGTGTTTCCTTGGTTAACTAACTTAATCATTCTGAACCTGTTTTCACTTCTATTAAATAACGATCAAAATGCATTGTATCATAAAATTGCATGACCCATTTTGAGATAATTTTTGTATAAAGTGTGAGATGTGGGTCCTCTTTTTTCTTTTGGCTATGGATATTTAGTTCTCCCAGAACCATTAGTTGAACAGTCTGTTCTGCCCCAGTTGGGTGGGTTTGACAGGCTTGTAAAATATCACTTGACCATAGATGTGAGGATCTGTTTCTGAACCATCAGTTCAGTTCCATTGGTCTATGTGTCTATCTTTATGCCAGTACCATGGTGTTTTTACCCCTATAGTTAGATACTATGACTTAAAGCCTGGAAGTGAGAGTCCTCCAATTTCACTTTTCCTTTTTAAGATGTTTCTGGCTATTTGGGGTCCCTTACCCTTCCAAATAAATTTTATACTTGTGTTTTCTATGTGTTTAAAAATGCTGGTAGAGTTTTTATCAGGATTTCATTGACTCTGTTTATCAATTTGGGTAGAATTGACATCTTAATGATATTTTGTCTTCCAGTCCATGAGCAGGGAATAATCTTCCAATAATTTAGGTCTTTTAAAATTTCTTTTAGCAGTGCATTATAGTTTAATGAATAGAAGTGCTTTACATCCTTGGTTAAGTTTATTCCTAAATATTTGATTCTTTTAGTCACTATTTTAACTGGAATTTTTTCCCCGACTTATTCCTCAGATTGTGTATAGAAACACCACTGATTTTTGCATATTGACCTTGTATCCTGACACTCTACTGAAATAATTTATTAGCTTTAGCAGCTTTGTTGTAGATTTTTGGGACTTTCTAGGAATAGGATCATATCATCTGCAAATAGTGAAAGTTTTACTTCTTCCTTCCAGATTTGGATGCATTTATTTCGTTTTCTTGCCTAATTTTTCTAGCTAGAACCAGTGGACATCCTTGTCTTATTCCTGATCTCAACAGGAAAGCTTTTAGTCTTTCACCATTGAGTACAATGTTAGCTGTGGGTTTTTCATATATGGCCTTTAACGTGTTGGGAATGTTTCCTTCAATTCCTACCTTTTGTAGTATTTTTGTCAAGAAAGGATGCTGTATTTTGTCAAATGCCTTTTCTGCATCAATTGGTAGGATCATATGGTGTTTCTTCTTTGATTTATTAATGTGGTGTATTATGCTGATTGATTGTCTTGTGTTGAACCAGCCTTGCACGCCTTGTATAAAACCCTGTTGATTATGATGAATAATTCTTCTAATGTCTTGTTGAATTCGATTATCAAGTATTTTGTTGAGGACTTTTGTATCCATATTTTTTTGGGAAATGAGTCTGTAATTTTCTTTTTTACATACGATCTTTCTCTGGCTTTTGTATTAGTGTGATATTGGCTTTATAAAATGAATTTGGTAGCGTTCCTTCTTGTTCAAGTTTTTGGAAGAGCTTGAGTAAGTTTGGTACTAAATCTTCTTTGAATACTTGGTAGAACTCACCTGTGAAACAATCTGGTCCTGGGCTTTTCATTTTGGGGAGCTGTTTGATGACTGTTTTAATCTCTTTACTTGTGATTGGTTTGTTGAGGTCTTCTATTTCTTCTAGGGTCAGTGTAGGTTGTTTGTACATTCCTAGGAATCCATTTCATCTACATTGTCTAGTTTGTTGGCCTACAGTTGTTCATAATATCCTCTTATGATCTCTTTTATTTCTGTGGGGTTATTAGTAATGTCCCCGTATCCATTTTTTATTTTATTTATGTGCATTTTCACTCTGTTTTTCTTTGTCAGTCTAACTAAGGGTTTGTTGATTTTGTTCATCTTCTCAAAGAGCCAAACTTTGGTTTTGTTAATTCTCTCTATCATTTTTTTGTTGTTCTTGATTTCACTTATTTCTGCTCTAATCTTTGTTATTTCATTCCTTCTACTTGCTTTGAGAATAGTTTGCTGTTCTTTTTCTAGTTCCTCTACGTCCATAGTTAGGTCATTGATTTTAGCTTTCTTCTTTTTTAATGTATGTATTGAGGGCTATAAATTTCCCTCTCAGCACTGCCTTTGCTGCATCCCATAGGTTCTGATATGTTGTGTACTTGTTTTCATTTGTCTTGAGATATTTATTGATTTTGCTCGCAATTTTGTCTTTGACCCACTATTTATTTACAAGTGTATTGTTTAATCTCCATTTATTTGTGAATTTTCCCTTTTCTACCTCTTGCTGATTTCCAACTTTATTCCATCTTGATCAGAGAAAGTGCTTTGTCTAATTTTGATCTTGTTGAATTTGTTAAGATCTGCTTTGTAACCCAACATATCCTGAAGAAAGATCCATGAGCACTTGAGAAGAATGTATAAACTGCTATCTTGAGGTGCAGTGTTCTGTATAACTCTGTTAGGTTTAGTACATTGATCATATTAGTCAAGCTCTCTGTTTCTTTATTAATCCTCTGCCCAGATGTTCTTTCCAATACTGAGGGTGGTGTATTGAAGTTTCCAACTATTATTGTAAAGATTTGTAATTCTCCCTTCAGTTTTGCCAGTGTTTGCCTCATATACTTTGGGGCATCCTGGTTATGTGTATATACATTTGTGTTTGTTATTTCTTCCTGGTAAATTGCCCCTCTAATTAATAGGTAATATCCTTCCTTGTCTCTAATAACAGTTTTGCTTTTAAAGTCTATTTCATCCTATGTAAGTAAAGCTACTCCAGCTTTTTTATTTTTATTTTCTATTTTTGGTTACTGTATGTATAGAATATCTTTTTCCAGCCTTTCACTTTCAATCTATTGGTGTCCTTGGGTGTAAGGTGAATCTCTTGTAGACAGCATATAGATAGCTCATAGTTTCTTCTCCATTTCGCCAGTCTATTTCTTTTGATTGGAAATTTAATTCATTAAATTCAATGTTATTACAATAAAGACAGTTCTTATGTCACCCATTTTTGACCTTTGGGTTTTATCTGTCATATTTTATTTTCACCACACTTTTGACAATTTTAGTTACTTTTACTGATATAATCTTCATTTCTAGACTCTCTTCCAAGCCTCTATCTCCTGTCTTTTCTTTTCAGGCTGTAGCACTCCCTTTAATATTTACTGTAAAGCCCATCTCCTGGTTACAATCTCTCTCCGTTTCTGTTTATCTTTAATATTCTAAACTCACCCTCATTTTTAAAGACAATCTTGCCAGATATTAGAGTCTAGTCTGGCAGTTTTTCTCTTGCAGTATCTTAAATATACCACTGCCTTCTTGCCTCCATGGTTTCTGATGAGAAATCAGAATTTAATATTATTGGTATCCCTTGTATTTTATGCATCACTTTTCTCTTGCTGCTCTCTGAATCCTCTCTTTGTCTTTTTCATTTGACATTCTGATTGGCATGTGTCTCAGAGTTGGTGTATTTGGATTTATTCAGATGGGAGTATGTTGTGCTTCCTAGACACAGATATCTATATTCCTCAATATTTATTCAAATATTCCTTCTTCCACTTTCCCCTTCTCTTCTCCTTTTGGGACACCATGACACGTATGTTTGCATGTTTCTTGCCATCATTTAGTTCCCTGAGATCCTGTTCAAATTTTTCATTCTTTTCTTCATCTGTTCTTTTGTATGTTTGCTTTTGGAGGCCATGTCTTCAAGTTCATTAATCTTATCTTCTGCCTCCTCAAACCTGCTGTTTTATGCTTCCAGTGTATTTTTAATTTCATTTATTGTACCTTTCTTTCCAATAACATCTGCTATTTTTCTGCGTATGCTTTCAAATTCTTCTTTGTGCTCCCCCAGTGTCTTCTTAATATCCTTAATCTCTTTAGCCATCTCATTGAACTAATTAAGGATATTTGTTTGAACATCTATGATTAGTTGTCTCAAATCCTTTATGTCATCTGGAGGCTTATCTTGTTCCTTTTACTGGGCCATATCTTCCCATTTCTTGGTATGGATTGTAATTTTTTATTGGTGTCTTGGCATCTGGCTTACTAGATGTATTTATTCTGGGCACAGTTTCTCTCTTTAATTTATGGTTTTCTTGCCCTTTTTCCCTTGCTGGAAAAAGGAGCCAAAGATGTAGTTGGTGCTGTAAGCTGTGGAGGTTGAAGCTGCCCACATTGCCCCAGGAATCATGAAGCTTCTCCCACATTTCTCTTCTGCCATGGGTAGGGACAGAGTGGCAGCCATATGTAATAATCCATATTATGCAGGCCAAGACTGTCTGTAGTTGCCTGGAGACACTGATGAAGTTTCATGCCCCTTCCTCCCCTGCCTGGGTTGGTGATGGAGCTGCAGGTATGGGCAACAGTCTATACTGTGTGGTTCCAAAATGATGGCACTTGTCCAGGTAGACTGACATAGCACCAGCCCCCCTCCTCCTCTGCCAGTGTGAGGATGGATCCTCTGGCATGCTCAACAATCTAATCCATGTGGCCAAATGTGCCTGCAGTTTCCCTGAAATACTGTCCTTTCTGCCCTTTAGGGAGTGGGATGGAATCACAGGTGCCCAACAGTTCATTCCATGTAGACTGAAAGTGCCTGCCATTGCCTGGAGAGGCTGAGGAAACGACAGCCCTCTCCTATCCTGTTGGGGAATAGGGGTGGATCCACAGCATCCAACAGTTTACTCCCTGTAACCCAAAAGTGCCTGCCATTGCCCGGAGAGGCTGAGGGAATACATCTCCCCTCCTATCCTACTTGGAGGCGGGGATGGCGCTACAGGTGTCTGACTATTCAGTCTGTGTGGGCCAAAAGTACCTGCAGTTACCCAGAGAGGCTGTGGAAACAACAGCCCCCTTCTTAACATATGGGGGCTGGGAGTGGAGATGGAATCAAAGACCATCAACAGACCAATTATTGTGGGCTGAAAGAGCCTGCAGTTGCCCAGAAAAGCAGAGGAAACACAGCTCCCCTCCTATCCTATTGGGGGGGTGGGGATGGAGCTACAGGTGTCCATGTATCCATTCTGTCTGGGCTGAAAGACTGCAGTTGTTCAGAAAGGCTGAAGAACCTCCAGCCCCCTCCTATCCTATGGGGGTGGAAGGATGGAGATGTAATAGAAGGTACTCACCAAACTAGTTTGTACAGGCCAAATGCACCTGCAGTTGCCCAGAGAGGCCTAGGAAACACAGCTCCTCTCCTATCCTTTTGGGGTGCAGGGATGGAGCCCTAAGTGTCTGACTATTCAGTCTGTGAGGGCCAAAAGTGCCTTTGGTTGCCCAGAGAGGCTGGTGCAGTTCCCCCCAGCTTTCTCTCTGCTGGAGTTGGGGCTGGAGCTTCCAATTGTAGGGTTTTAAATTGGCCTAATTTCAGTATTATTGTGACATAGGGAATAGGAAGTCCTGAGGAGATTGAAAGAGATGGGAGAATGGCTGATCAGTGGAGCAGCCAGAACACACATTATATTTACTGGTTAGGTTTGCAGCTGTCTTATATGGGCATGGTTCGTGGTACCCCAGAAAAATTACAATAGTAACATCAAAGATCACTGATCACAGGTCACCATAACAGATATAATAATAATGAAAAGTTTTGAAATCTTGTGAGAATTATCAAAATGTGACACAAAGACATGAATTGCGTCCATGCTGTTGGAAAAATGGCACTGATAGACTTGCTGAATGCAGGGTTGCCATAAACCTTCAATTTGTAAAAAACACAATTATCTGTGAAGTCCAATAAAGTGAAGTGCAATAAAACAAGGTCTATCTGTATTGCTTTTTCAGAAACTAAATTTTCTTCTATAAAATTTTGCTTAAGTATACATTCCTGTATATTTAAATATATATTCCTCTATGTTTAAAATGAGTTTTGTCCTAAAAATTTATACCACTTCTAAGTGTGTCTTACTCTTCCTTTGGGGTAATTTAAACACAGAAAGGATTCACCTTAATGAACCATACAATAAGTTGATAATGGTCAGCATTGTATAATGGTCAATATAACACAGGTTTTGAAACCAAAGAGATATGGAGTCAAGTCTTGGCTCTACCACTTGCTATTATAGCAGGTTATGTAACGTCTTTGGATTTCAATGTCTTAATCCATAAAATAGGAACTATAATACCTACCTCAGTGTCAAATACACAGCAAAATCATTCATGAAATAATAATGATTATTATTTAAACTCCTTTTAAACTTTTGCATTTCAGATGAAAATCCCTGAGTACCATGCATAATGGAAAGGAGGCTCTTCTTAGCCAGAGAGAAAATACCTAATAGAGCTTGAGGTGAGAGCTATATTAAAAGGGTTCTTTTATTATATATTTTTAATTAATAAGCTCCTTTTTATAGAGTAGTTTCTGAAACGGTGCTCAGTATGTAAAAATTAAATCCACAATCATGAAGCATTTCCCATTATTTCTAGATTCAAGAAAACTTTAGGGTGGTAGTAGACACAAAGAAATTTAGAAGATATTTTCTAAGCGTATTGGGAATTAAGCCTGTTCTTTATCTCTTGGTTTTATTAGCAAATTCATGTCTATTTGTTACTTACCTACCTGTAAATGAAACATTAAAACAAAGACACTGTTCAGATACCTGATTACATGATCTTTGGCATCTGTCATGCCTGGGATATGATGGTTAAGTTCACATGTCAACTTGGCCAGTTATTTGGTCAAGCAAGCCCTGGCATGATTGTTACCATGAGGATATTTCATGGACTTAAATCATCAGTAACTTGATTACATTTATTGCTGATTACAGCTACAATCAACTGAGGAGATTGCCTTAAAAAACGGAGAGATGTGTCATCCAATCAGTTGAAGGCCTTAAAAGGAAAAGTGATGATTTCGGCAATTATGAGGGAGAATTTCTATCTCTACGTCAGCCAAGTCAGCTTCTCCTGCAGAATCCATCAAAAACCTTCCTCAGAGTTCCCACCTTGCAGCCTGCCCTATGGAATTTGGACTTGTGTATCCCCGCAGTTGTGTGAACTAATTTCCATAAAAATCTCATAATATTTACATTTACATATATCTTGCTTCCCTAGAGAACCCTGACTAATACAAGCCAACTTGCCCTTGATCTGAAGATTTCATTTCATGGAATATATAGAACATTGATTTAATGTTTTTAATTGTTGGGAATGGCACAAGGTGACTATCTGATGTTTTTTTGATCTTTTAAAATGTCAATTTGCATTTGCATTTTAAAAATGCAACCAAAAAAAAA
>JAQZBX010014870.1:9610-38263 GCA_029593785.1 Cabassous unicinctus
AAAAAAAAAAAAAAAAAAGATAACATTTCACACATTCATAAAAGAATGAACAGAAACTCAACATTGTTCATTTAACAAAGAAAAAACAAACCCCAAGCACTCGTCTCTTCCTACCAGAGGCTGGATGTGTTTAGAGGGTTAATTATCTCCTTCAAGGTAACTCTCCCCACAGAAGCTCTAAATGAGTCTCTGGGGAATTCTTTCATGGACCTGGTTAAGGCAATGCTAGTTTCTTTTACTTAATTACATCGCAGATAATCACTTAATTCTCTAAGCAAATTAAAGCCAGTGATTATTATTTATTGCCACCCCTCAACATCAGCTACATTGTAGGAGATACTGTAATATATCTATATACATTCATCTTCAAAGTAGGTCCAAAATATCCCACACTATGAATAGCAAAGTGGACTTTGGAAAACATATTATATATGTATATAGACACAGTATTTATATATTTTCAATACTCACTGAAAGAGAGAAAATATTTTAGGACTTGGAATTTTGCTGAAGGAAGATTGCAGTTCCTATACAAAACCCTAACAAAATCTCAGAGATTAGTGGCAATTGGCAAACACTCAAGTAAAGGGACTTTTTAAAAAGATCAGCAATTTAATTTTAAAGAAGAAAATATTTAAATGCTCAGTCTCTGGAAAAAGGAGCCCATATTTTCCCTCGTGCTTTAATCTTCACTTGCCACAAAGAATGGGCCAATGCCCATTCCTTTTCTATTAAGCAATGTATAATGAGGTTTTTTCCTAGTTCTAGCTCATCCAGAACATTCCCAGAACTTTCTGTCTGCTTTTCCCACATTCAGGAATCAAGAATCATACTTATCCACCTATGTAATTTTTTGGACCGTAAGGCAGCATAAAAATATTGTAAGTAATTGCTGACTGCAGCAAGCTGAAGGCAGAGCCTGCAGCCCATAAGTCCCCGGCCCTACCACAACCTCACCCTGAGTATTACTGGGGAAGCAGGGAGGGGTGCTGAAGGAATTTAGTCTTATTCTTTCAGAAAGGATTTGCAATTCAAATAGAGTGAGGCAACTGAATGCTTACAGGAATCATTGCGATTACCCACTGAGTATCAACTGGAGTTGGTATGACCCTCTTCCTGATTCAGAAACATCTGGTAATGTATATATGGTGGAGGGGAACATGGTATTGGTTTTTACAATATTTGGAGAATCCTACCAGTATATATTGGGCAAAGGATAGTAATGCTAAACATCCTGCAATGTGCAGTGCTCCCAGAATGAGATCTCACCCCAAATGCTTAAAACCTGTTCATTTCATATAAAGAAGTTCATTGAAACCACATGGGCAGTCAGTTGCAGAATAGCAATAAGATTCCTGACTCCTAGGACAGCAGTTCTCTGAGACATACAGAACACTCAAGGGAAGAAATACTGACTCAATTGGGAGGCTGAGTGACATATGGAATCGAGACTATCTCTTGCTATTTCTCTCTTGCACTGAGCTCTTCCTCCCTTGCCTAAGATCATCTTCCCATTCTCTTCACATGGCTGACACTTTCTCATCCTTTAAATCTTGGGTCAAATGTCACTCTCTTAGAAAGAGCTTCTTACCATAGGAAATAACAGGGTATTGATAAATATATTTCTAATGGATGCATCCCTGATGTGAGCCATCTAGATAGGTGTCCCCAAAGAGGAAAGTACAGCTAGAAGCTTAGAGAGAAGCCCAGTGGATGAGGTGAAGTGTCCCTACAGAGTGGCTCTGCAATAGAGACCATCCCATTCCTTCTATCAACTGACCCTGGAAGGCTTCCCATGGACTCCCAAGTTCAGGCTCTGGGCAAGCTTGCTTCCATCTCTTTGTGCTTCTATCTCTAGCTCACTCTGTAATCAAGGCAGCCAGTTTTATCAACCTATGGGACAACGAAGGTAGGTCTCATTTTGACTTGGAGACAATCATTCAGGAAATTTAATTTACAAAGGAGATGATTTGATACCTCAGGATTACATGGATGAAAGTGAAGACTAGGATAGTAGGGAGGAGGGCCAGACTTCTTCAGTTATTATTCCAGGCTGATTGGACACATTCATTTCCATTCATTTGTGCATTCTTCTCTGACACACTTGCCACAAATGAAAGTCTGAAGCAATCTGATAGAGAAAATCAACTGCAGCATGTATTGCTTATTACTTAAGCAAGATGTCATAAAATTTTCAAGATTCAGTGGAAGAGCTTTCGTTTGTTATTCCACACCAGATACTATGGGGAATGACAGCTCCTATAGACTTCATTTTAGTCTGATGCAAAATAGTCAAGAAAAAAAAGTGTCCTTAGATTTTTCTTTTTTGCCTCCAGGCTAATCTTGAAACTTAAAAAACAGAAACTTTTTATTTTATATGGCTCCGGTCACTTAGATAAAACCATCTCAGAAGGGCACAGAGTTTATTGGCTTTCAGGCCCAAAGACCTACATATTACTGGAGGCCTTAGAGAAATATAGCCACAAGGAGGAGCCAGAAGCCTGAGGCCAACAGAAAACAGGAGAACAAGCACAAGGAGAGAGTGATCACCATGGGAAGCAGAAATGCAAGCCAAGGAACCCCAAGGTGTGGTGATCCAACACCAGATTTCAGGAAAAAAGCATGGCCTTACCAATGCCTCAATTGTGGACTTCTAGCCTTCCAAACCTAGAGCCAATAAATTCTTACTCTTACACCATGTGGTATTTGTCATAGCAGCTATGGCAAACTAAGACACAGGCCAAATAAGATCACATTCTGAGGTTTCAGTGAACTCGACTTTGGGGGGACACATTCAACCCACTAAAGATGCTTTCAACAGTTAATAGATTTCCAGGGTGGCAAGCGATAAGGGGACCTTCCAGAATCACCTGGGTCCAATAAAACTCTGTTCATTTTTTTAAAAGCTGGAGATTTGAGGGAGTGTCTTTTACTGCCTTCTCTCTGTTCACACAGAGCAAGCCATGGTCACTGGGGAACACTAGGAAGGTGGCAAAAGCCATGGAAAAACTATTCCTTCTAGCTGAAGACTGTGACTACATAGTCTTTGTTTTTTTTCCTCCAGATCTCAATGCACAGAGTCCTGTCCACCTCTGCACACTCCCACCAAACTTCTTCCAGACTTGCTCACAAGGGGCTCTGTGGAGTTGCAAGCTGTTCTCAGGTTGGGATGTGTGTCATCCACTGTATTCAGTGCAGGGCCACGTTCATGGCTGGTGCTAGGTTAGCTAGAAGAGCAAGGGAGCTGCAGCTCCAGACATAGGATACAGACACTGACAAATGCCGACATGAGTCAGACACGACACGTAAATGAATGAGGCAGGCCGGGGATGCTGGCCCACTGCAAAGCATATGACCACGATTCCACTCCGAGAAAAGGTAGGAACTAGGATTTTTAATGTGAAATCACCCAGTTTTTAAACGTCGACAAACAGGTCTGCCCCTAACATTTGCAAAGCCTGGGATGATAGTGCAAATGGAAGTCCACATACCACAGGTCCAAACATTTAAAGGTTAGAAATCAAGCCAACAAGTTGTTAAATAAAGAATGTTCTAGCCCCTACCTTGACAAATAGACTTTCATGATGACCTGGAAAGCCAGGTTCTAATTTAGAATTCTTGGGATCTTTTGAGTCCCATGCCTGATTGTGGCTCTGCCAAGAAAGGAAGTCCCAGCCCCTGACATACAGCCCCCCCCACACACACTGCAGCCCACCCTCATGCTCGTCTGACATAGGAGGAGCCTTGCATGCAAAGGGATGGGGAACCCCATCCACATAGCCAAGCTCCAGCCATGTTCCCTGCAGACAGCATCTCCTTGGTTATGCCTCAGGCCTAGAGATGCACGTCTGAGCACACCTGGAGAAGCCAGATCTGGGCAATATTTCTGGAGAGAATATTTTATAGATGACGATGTCCTGTGGTTTTGAATTCACTGTCAATGCTGATCAACTGATGGTTGCTGCCAGGAGTTTTGTGTTGAGAAATAATCTAAGGCTATACCTAGGCTCAGCAGATAATGATACCAAGATGGGTGTTGTGGGCTTGGGTGGGGAGTGGAAACAGTTACATATTTGTGAGAAAGAGGGGAGAACAAAACATTTTTTATTGAGGTAAGTGTTGATTTATATGTGGTTATACTCATTTGTGTTTGTATGTTTGTAGGTATATTTAGTTCTAAACAATTTTATCAGCTGTATAGCCTGGTGTATCCACCATCCCAACAGAGACACTAAACACATCCATCACAACAAGCATCCCTTGTGTGGCCTTTTGGTACCCATACCCACTAACCTCTACCCCACCCTCCACTCCCTCCCCTAAACACTGGCAACCACTGACTTGTCCTCCATTTCTAAAATTTTGTATTTTCAAAAATGGTATATAGATGGAATCTTATGGCACATAACCTCCTGGGATTGGCTTTTTTTCTGCCGACATAATGCCCTGAAGATTCATCTAAGTTGTTGAGTACATCATAAATTGTTCTTTTTTATTTCTGAGTAATATCCCATGGTATGGATGTAACATACTTTTTTTTTTTTTTAACCTTTCACCCATTGAATACTATGTGAGCCAATTCCAGATGGTTCTGTCTGCTTACCCCTGAGTCTGTGGGAGGGAGAGAAAAGTCTTGAGCCCATGGGGACAAAGACACTCCAGGACTGGACCACTTTTGGTGACAGGGCCCCTCCTTCCAATTCAGGCCCCTGGCTGGGCAGGGGAGGACAGTGCTTTCCATAGCTGCTTATTGTTAGCAAGACTCCTGGTCAACCTGCCGTGAGGGTGCTGTTGGGCTGGCCTCAGGTTGTTGGAAAGCCTCCGTTGGACTGGGGGGAGGAGTGAGCCAAGCCGAGCTGCCTTCTATTGCTAGGTTGGGGATCAGGAAACACTGAGTCTAGGTGGCCTGTTGGGGGCATCACAAGACACCCTGCCACTGTGCTGTTCCTTCATTCCTGAGATTCCAAATCAGGTTGACTTTTTAGCACTGCCTTTCAGAGCTCTAGTTTGGTGATATTTCCAGGGTTTCTAGTTGTGCCTAAGAAAAGGAATAGGGAGAAATGTGCCTATGCCATCTTGTCCAGAAGGGAAGTCAGAATAGAAAATTTTAAAGGTTTTTATTTGTTTGTTTCAAGAGAGAATGTTCTTAATCTGAAATTGTATGCAACTTTGCATCTTTGTGTATATCTGTCTTTCTCTGCTTTCGTCTGTGATTCAAAGGAGACCATGATAAGCTTGGTGGGTCTGGGCTGCACAGCCATAGCAGCTCACCCAGACACAAAGTTTCCATGGAAAGGGCACAGGTGAGCTCCTGACCTCCCTTATTTCTCCCTGACCCAAGCCACAGACTTGTCATAATTGTCAGAGCCCTGAGCTTAAGTAGCTTTGAGAACAGATGCTCCACAAGGGCATGGTATCCTTCTGAATCCTCCAAGTCAAGAGCAGTGTCAAGCACAGAAAAGTCACTTGGTAAACAACTGTGTGTGAAGAAACACTTGGGCTGGAGCCAGAGGGCCTGAGCAGATCCGACAGCCCTGGGACCTCCTTCTGAGCCCAGCGCAGCTCATTTACGACCTGCATGGGGAAAGCAGATGTTCAGTAGGGCATGAAGGTCTCCTGGAGAAGACCCCACTCAATTTATACCTTCCTGGGATGCTCCTGAATATATGGAGATTCTTGGAGGAGTCCAGACCTGATCAAGTAGAGGGGAGGGACCAGGTTCAGGGTATATTTGGTAAAACAGTTACAGGATAAATCAGGTTTCTTACCAACCTTGATGTCAACCAGATCTTCCTGAAAAAGATGAAGACATGTACCTGTTCTCCCCCAATCCCCACACACGCCAGACTTTTCTAGGAACTCTCATTAGCCAACCATTCCCAGCAGGCAGGCAGTGCACCCTCTCTCCATTCAGCTCCACAGCAGAGAGCAGTAAGGAAGGTTCACAGCAAGTGACCAGATGACCAGCAGCCCCTGTCGCTGTCACTGCAAGGACAAGTGGGAATCACATGGTTAACTAAAGGCTTCCACTCAGCTTTATTTCTTCTACTCAATACGGCAATTGATTTCTTCATTTTTGCCTTACCTTTGATTTCAATGCACACAGGCAAACTATATGACGACATAAGAGGGGTAAAAAGAGAATATATATTTTCTAAACTGCCTGGCATCTGCTGATTGCTCAAATATGTGTGTCTCTTTAACAAGACGGTATATCACAGCATTAGCTTATTTTCAGAGCAATAAAAGCAGCAATTCAGGAGCCAAAAATCTTCTAATGGTTTACTGAAGTATTTCCCTCTTGCAATGCATTATCACAGTACTTTATGATAAGGAGAAAAGCATATTCCAATATGAGATCTGATAATGCCAAATGCACAGACTTGCAAGAGAAATAGCTCACTTGAGAAACAAAGAGAAGAAACTGCAGTGAGTGAGGGATGCTAACAAGACCTCTGGCCATGGACATATCAATGACCCATATGGGGCCCCTGAGTCTCCTCTGTGGTCAAAAACACCTAGTGGGGAGGCAAAGAGACAGGAGCTACAGTTTAATGCATTTTAGTTAATTTAGTACTCCAAAGACTTATTAGTCTGTGCATGAGATAAAATGAAACCTTTCTGGAAAAAAAATTTGTTGCATGGCAAAGAGAGCATTTGCCTCAACCATGCAGTTTAGTAATAATTTGGATTTTGCTTAAAAGGCACAGATAGAGTAGTGCACACATACTGCATTTGGGGAGTCCTAGAACCCAAGACTGCTTGATGTAAAAGCTCTTGGAGTGATCCTTTACCAATTGGCGATTCCTTCCATATGAAACTGGAATTTGCATAGGCTTACTCTGGACTTATACATAGTTTTTCTTTTTGGAATTTTCAAAGGAGGAGGCTTTGGGTGTTTGGGATCAAATACACTAGAAATGCAAACCACATCAAATTGTTTCTTAGTGACTTCAAGCGGTAAAATCAAGAAGGTTCTGAACATTCAAATGGGAGCTCAAACAGAAAATCAGTCTTCTTGGTATGTGTCCTGAACCATCTGTCCATCCAACCTGGTTCTCCCACTGATCCCCAGCTCAGGGGAGACAGCACCACCACAAACCCAGTTTCTCATGCCAGAAATCTGAGTCATTCTTGACCCTTCTCTTTCCCTCACCTTCCTCTCACCACTATCTGGTCCAACACCAACCCATGTTGATTTTACCTCCGAATAGCTTTTCAATCTGACCATGTCTCTCAATCTCCACCACCACCTCCCCAGTCCGTATCCCCTTCTTCTCTGTCATAGAGAGCCTCCTGCTTTCATTCTTGAAACCCTCCAAATTTTCAGCACAACAGCCAAAGGGTTTGTTTTTTTTTAAAAAAAAACAGACAAAATGGATCTTACCACTCTTTTGCTTCCCACTGCTCTTAGAAAAAAATCCAAATTTCTTAGGTCCACCCACAAGACTCTTATGGTTTTGCCCGGCCTACTTCCTCAGCATCATCTTATGCAACCCTGGGACCACTCTTTGTGCTGCAGAATCCTTGGAGTTAATACAAATTGGGATGCCACTCTCTATCAAACTCTGGCTCTTCAGCTTCATTAGCATTCTTAAGTTCACCGAATATACCATGACTTTCACCAACTTAGGACATTTGCACAGGCTGCTTTCTTGGTCTACAATACTAACTCTGGCTCTTTGGGATCTCTTCTTAAATATCTGACCTACAGTAGATAGAGAGCACTTGTTTTCCATTCCTTAGCACCTTGTTCTCATCTGAACATTTGCCACAATTGTGCTCAAACAATTAAATGGGATATTAATTGTGGGATGAATACTCTCACGGCTGGCTCCCCCATCAGAATGGAAGCTCCAGGAGTGCAGGACTGTTATTTGCCCTTGCTCCTAGCACAGTGCCTTACACAGAAGAGGAGTTCAATGTTTGTTGAATGAATGAATATGTGGGGGAAAAAGCAAAAGAAATTTACATGGAAACTTCAGGTGAGGCCAATCCTGACGGTTTGCAAGTGAGAGAGGGGTGACAAATGGAAATTCATTGTTTTCTGCCTTGTAACTGATTAGAGATATCTGAAAGGTTATCATTAGTGTTTGGTAGGAGTCCTTTATTATATTTCAGTGAATATAAACATATCTGTACAGGCATGAAGAATCTCTGCAAGACTCCCATCCTTGATTTTTCTTTGATTATTTCTTTTCCTCATCTGTGACTCTACTTCTCCAACTGAGGCAGTGGTTCTCCGGCCTGGCTTCACATAATAATCACCTGAGGAGGTTTCCAAAATACAGGTGTCCTTGCTGCCTCACTCCTCTCCAGAGTCTGATTTAATTACTGTGAGCTAAGTTCCAGGCAGCCTGGGTTAGACACACTGACTTAGACTCAGTACCAGTACTGAGTGAAACATCCTATGCAGGGAAATTAGAAGTCCATTCATTTAAAAATAGTTTCTTTGGAATTTGATGGGCAATTTTTTTTCCCTTAGGCCATTGGACATGTATGCTTATTTTAAGTATATTCAATAGAATTAAATACACTTTGCCTTTATTGTCTAAAATCATGACTAAAGAACGAATATGGTATACAGGTTTGGAGCAGTGGGATCACTTGTAAGAAGTTGCAACAAAAAAAATCACACTTGAGCTGACTCTGGCTGAGTCCCCTGAAATCCCTGCACCCATGACTGAGCTAAGGCCCCTCCCCAGTGCCCACCCCCTAGGGAATCCTACCAGCCCCAAGATGCCCAAAGATCCAATTTCTCAGATGCCTGATTTCTTCATGTACAGCCCTTCTCAGCTAAGAAAAGAAGCTGTTCAACCATCTTTCCTCTACCCCTTTTTTCCCCTGTCTCTTTTCTTTTCACCTCTTCCCCTATTCAATTCCTATTCTTTCTTAGTCAAGGATGTGCCTTTCAAAGACTTGTCCTCGTCCTGCAACAGCTGAACACTATCCAAGCATGGTGCCAAACACATGTACACACACACACCTACCAGTCCCTACTCAAGGAAGAAGGAAAAAAGCAGGCATCATAATCTAGGGAACATCAAGCCTTCCAAATGCAACAGAGAGCTGCTTTCTCACCCAGGGCTTTGAAGCATGGAGCCTGTTCCCGAGCATCCTCTTATTTTTAAAAGAGGGTGTCCATGGTATGCTCTGTGCTCTTTATGAATGGCCCTGCTGCCTGGCAAAGCACCCTCATAGAGTGTACTTGAATATTGTGAATGTCAACCTAGCTTTTTTTTTTTTTCAAGAATGAAAACAAAAATGCAAAGGTGATTTTTACAGGTAATTTTCATAATGGTTATTGTCAATAATGGAACAATATAGTTACCACAAGGATTGCAATACATGAAAACACAGTTGATAAGTGTATAGAGCACATGGCAATGAGCATCAAGTTGAACTTGTTTCGTCTTGGCTGCTTGGATTTGCCACCAGGCGCCCTTGCTCTTCAGTACCAACAAACCCTTAAATAAAGGTTAATCAGGGGGATTCGTTATTTATTAAAACACTTTGACAGAAGGATAGTTTAGAAAATCACCACTAAAGAGGCACTGGGAGAGAAGTATAGCAGCAGTTGAGCAAATCCGAGCCAACAAAACACACATTTGCCCTTTGGCAACGCAGTGGGTCACACAGAGGTAATTTTCCATATTGTCCAATCCATATGGCACTTTTTCACTCTCTTTGGAATAGAACGTTTTCTTGGCTAGTGGTATGCCTTTGGCAAAACCTCAATTTAAGGAGGGAAATAATCACTATTTATCAAAGAAGCATGACTCATGGCTAAAGAGTTAAGGCAATTATTGGAACCAAGGAAAAAGGTAGAGCTGGTTCCTTCAACAAGGAAGAAAATATCTCAGCTACTAGTTAGATATTCATTCATTCTTTTATTTATGGCATGCTCGTTATGTACCAGGCCCTGTGCTCCATGCTGGGACAGCTGAGCTAGAAGGGCAGCTGAATAAATTCCAGTATATATGGCAAGATGCCAGAATTGAGGGGTGAGTCACAGAGAAAGGAGTCTCAACTGATTAGCGAGAGGGTATCCAGCAGTACAAGAAGCTCCACTTCCTGGAGATATCTAACCTCTACAAGAATGTGTTTGGCAGTTCTACTGAGTTCTACTAGAACAGAATTCTGGGTTCCTGGTCCTACCAGGGCCAGGTAAGAAAAGCCTAATCTTGCACCTTGCTTTCTCTGACAGTCCTCCATCTGGCACAGTAGTTAAGGGCTGGAGCTTAAAGCCAGACAGTGGATTTGAATGTTGAATCCCAATTTACCAGCCCTGACTTAGTGAAGTATTTGTTTGTGTGTGTGTGTGTGTGTGTGTGTGTGTGTGTGTGATTTCTCTATGCTTCAGTTTCCTCATCCGTAGAAGGGAAATGATAATAATGCCAAGTCCCTAGGATTTTTGTGAGAGAATAAATACATTTACAGAACTTTGAACAAGATCTAGTATAGTGCACAATAAATATTAGCAATTATCAGTGCAGTTTTTGGCCATTAGGCATAGTATCATATTCTACTGTATATTATAATGTATACAATGTAATATATACATGATAATGTATAATGTAATGTATGTGTGTGTGTATATATATATATAAAACGATGGTCAATAAACTCCTTCAAGACAGGAAATGAGTCTTATTTTTCTTTATACCTCTAACCCCTAGCATTGTGGTTTGACATGAATTAAGGATAATAATAAGAAATGTTTAGTTTTCTTTGATACAGAATTTTCTTTCTAAGATGATATCAGAATGTTAACGTTTTTCCCCAAACATATCATGGCAGTGAAGAAATTTCTCTAAAAGGTGTCCCTTGAAGATTTGGTTTTGGAGAATTAGAGGGATTCAGGATGAATGAGATACTCTTCATTCAGCATCATTTTTTTTTCCTCAGTCATCAGAGGAAAAAGGGTTCAAATATTCTTTCATCAAAGCATTCAGCATCAGTGTTGCAACAGGTCCCAAGACTGAGTCCTGTCCCCTAGTTGCTCACAGTTGGTTTTATGTAGGCATTTCTGGGTGTTAGATTTCAGAGCCTCCTCTTTGTTTTTACAGTTCTTCTCATTACTCAGACTCACTTACAAGTGAAAGATACCGAAGTGGTAAAGGTACATGATCATTAACTCATGGAGTGGCTACTCTGAAAATGCCTGTGAAGCCCCAACCAGGGCAATAGCAAGGTTTCCATTGGTTGTTAAAAAATTGTCAACACACAGTTTGCACCCTTTAGACTTGTTTTAAAGGTAGATGCTTAACCACTAACCACCTACAGCCATAGTAAAATTTGTATTTTAATACTAAGAAGAAAATTCCATTAAATCAATCCCATATATGTTTGTCTTTTGGAAACCAATGAAACAATTTGTTATGAATCCAAAGACCATCAGAAAATCAGAATGGGCAGGTGCCGATCAATCCGAAGAAAGCACATTTACATACTTGAAGGAAATTAGCATTATGCCAGGTCATGCTAAATAAAAACTCAAAGTTACTTTGAAATCATATTTATTTAATTAAATTGGGTAGAACAGTGAGATCTCTCTGACCTGCTCTAGTACAGAGAACTTAGGATAACTGAGATGTTCAAACACGAAACCAGATGGGTATTTAGAACTCAGATTTTTTAAATGCTATGCCTGATTTTCTTCCTCTACTTTTCACTCTCCTCCCAACCATGATTTCCTCTGGTCATTTTGGTTCTCAACACAGCCTCTTTTTGGGGACATTATTCCACCTTTTCAGAGTTGAACTCTAACAAATTACAATGATGGGGTGGTTTGAAAAATCTGCTCTGCACGTACTCCTGAACGGTTTTGCTGCTCTGGTATGTCAGAGCTCTTTCCTAAATGGCTCCATCTGACATGCACAGTGGCTTTCTCAAGCCACCACGCCATCCTAATTTGTTATCACTGAACTCATTTTTTTTCAGTCAAGGTTAACCAAACCCCATGTGGCAAGCACTGTGCCGGATGCAGTGGCCACAGAAACGAAGAACGCACCGTTTCTGTATAATTCAAGACAAAGAAGAAAACTGACCATGGCACATCCTGTGGTAAGTGCCAGGGTGAACGAGAGAGTGAACAACACAGACATGTTTCTCTCCTTGGAGAAATCCATGTAGAGAGGCTATAGGCAATAAATACTACAACCAGATTTCGCTGGCAAGCCAGAGAGGAGCTAAGGCTGCGGCACCTGGAGTTGGATGGAGGAAGACTCCCAGATTCTTCTCTACTTGGCAGGCCCAACACCTTCTCTACTTGGCAGGGCTTTGCTCCACTCTGCCCGCTTTTCTTTCTCTCTTTCTATCAGGCCAATGGTGCAATTGCAAGGATGCTGAGTCCCCTCTGGCTGCGAGGCTGGTCTTTGCCTCCTGCAGGGGTTAGAATGCAAGCAGGTGAACTAGGGCAAGAGGAGGCGGTGCTGTTCAGCCGGGCTCCCTGGATGTTCCAAAGAGAGAAGGGCACACCAGGCCTTGGCCACCATATTTGGAGCTCTAAGAGAGATTTGGGGCATAGCACCTAGCATTTTCCTCGCCACACCCCTCAAGAATCTGGGGAGTTCAGAGGTGACTGGCTGAAGGTTGGAAATTCTCTCGCTTTGCATCAGAAAGCCAACTAGCAAAGTTAGCATGACTTCTTAAACTTACCACTCCTAAAATCCTCAGCACTCAAAGACCCTCTCCCCCGGAAATGGCAAGTGAATTCAGCATTAATTTCCAGAGAAGAGATGGGAGATATTTTTACACAAGGGCTTCTCAAAATTCCCTTAAAAGCAATCAATTCGATTCCAGTAGCTTTCTCCTAATCTGCTGGTATAACCATTGCTTTTGTCTCCAGCTTCTAAAGGTTGAAAACACTGCCAGTGTCTCTCATGTATATGTGTGTGTGTGTGTGTGTGTGTGTGTGTGTGTGTGTGTGTGATATTTAATTCTCAACCCTAGGAGGAAAGCCTGTCTTGGTGACTGCTCAGAGCAAATCAGCTTGGATTGGCATTCACAGAGGCGTGCAGCATCTGCAAGAAATGGCCCCGCGGAATGCCAGTAACAGATGGTGGGTGTGGAAGTGAAAGGGTTTCTCTGGATAGATAGTCGAGTGCTCGGGTATGAACGTTGAGTCCCGGCCGGGAAACTATGCCTCTGATTTTGGGTGTGCATATTCACAAATGTCCCGCAAAGAGAAGGGACAGCCAGCTGTGACACATTTTATGTGTGGAAAATGTACCGCAGAGCACAATGAGCAGACGCTGGAAGGCTGGAGGAACGTTCATTCATTTGTGCGTTTTAGCACATGCCTATTATCTTAACAGCTTCGTGCTTCCATCCAATTTCAGTCCCAGTGCAATTTTCAAGCCCAGCTCCCTCTAAACAGAATGATGGACTTATCAACACGTGGAGGTGAATTCATTCTGTTGTTGTGGCTGGACATGACAAACACTGAAATGATCAAGAAGCTAAAATGGAGAGGGATTTCTACTGCTTACCTAGCAGGCATAATTTATTCTTCTCAGTGCATTTTAAGGTGCATATATATTTTTATTGACAATACTTTAAGGAGAAGGCCATTTTCTTCAGTGCCTGTGCTCTGCCTGTGATATTTGTGCTGAGCTGGCAGAATGGACACGTAGTTTACGAAACAAAACAAGGCAAAAACCAGGAAGTACAAACTGTCTTCGCGTTCCCAAACATCCAACCTGAGACCATCCTATGCCATGGTTTAAAAATTATTGAATCAGATTTTTTTTAAAAAGAAAGATTATTAGAAACAAAATTTCTGTTTGCTTTCAAACTTTACAAAATTGAAATGTATCCAAATTAGAAATGTAGCCAGCATTGCCAAAAAATTAGGAAAGATGCTTCTTTAATTTCTTCCTTTTACGGTCCATCAGCGTGCCTGAGGTTTACTCTTCCGAATACCCATTTGCTGATGACATAAAGGCCAATTATTTCATTTGCTCGGATTTGGTACAGTATGCCTCAGTTATGCCCTTGGGGATGAGGTCCCCTCTGAGAACAGGCAAGTGGCCATGAGGAGCAGGTGGACCGGCATCCTTCCTGGTACACAGCTCGGGCCAAACCCTTAAATACCTCACCAAGCTCTGATAACTGCCCAGAGGTTGTCAGACTTGGCCTGGATCTCAATTGCTTGAATATAAAGATCTCTTGCATCCTCGGCATAATTTAAAAGCCCTTAGACTTTGACACCTTGGCCCCCTGTCCTGCTGCTTGTCCATCTGGGTCTGTTCTCCATTTACATGGTACCCAGGATGCTACCGGGGGTGGGAGGTCAGATGCATTTTCTTGTTGGGTCCCCACAGTCCCTCCCCACCCCCTTCCACTTCTGCCTGCTCCAAAGAAACACACACACACGCACACACACACACACACACACACATATCTTGTGGTTAATTTTATGTGTCTGCTTGGATAGGTGATAGCATCCAGTTGTTTGGTCCAACGCAGGCCTAGATGTTACTGGGAAGGTATTTTGTAGATGGGATTAGCATCTGCAATCAGTTGATTTTAAGTCCAAGAGATGACCCCTGATAATGTAGGTGGGCTTCATCCAATCAGCTGAAGACCTCAAGAGCCGAGAACTGAGATTTCCATAGGAAGACAGAATTTTGGCTCTAGATTACAAACTCTTTTCTGAGTTTCCAGCCCGCTGGTCTCCACTATGGATTTTGGATTTTGAGCTCAAGACTTTAATTGCACTTTTACTGGAATTTTCAGCCTCCAGGTGACCCTACAAGCTTGGACTTATGAGCCCCCACCATCACAGGAGCCAATTTCTTTAAATAAATCTTTTCATATGTATCTTGTTGATTCTTTGGTTTTGTTTCTCTGGAGACCCCTGACTGATATATTTCCTTTCTTGACCAAGCCCACTGACCCTGGAAGAAAGGGGAAGGGTGAGCCACATAAATTAGACCTTCACTGACGCTATGCTTTGCCACTTGTGCCTGAACACATTGGCAAGCTAGGAGGGTCTCTGTGAGGCAGAGGTAGTATGTTATTGGAGCAGGGATCTCTCCAAGTGTTTCCTAAGCCCAGCCCTCAGTGCAGGGAATTGTGTGCAGTTCACACACCAGGAAGTAGAGGCACAAATTTGGCTGCCTTTTGAGAATCTGCTGCTAATGGAAGAATGTGATTTTTGGGAAGAGCAAAGAGAGGGTTTTGGAACTAAAAAGTTCTGTGCAAGGATCCTGCTTACTTGTTTAATTGGGTGATCTTAAGATTTTATCTAGCGTTTCTGAGCCTCAATTTCTTCCTCTCTAAAAAGGGAGATTGATAATAGCGTCAGAAGTTTCACTGAGAGGGTTAAGGTAAATAAACTGAATCTGTGATCTTCAAAGTGTGTTCCCTGGACCAGCAGTATAAGTGTCACCTGGTAATTTAATAGAAATGCAAATTCTCAAATTCTCAGACCCCATCCCAGAAACTTGGGGTTGGGACAGGGTAGAGGGAGAGGCTCAACCGTCTTTGGTTTAATGAACCTCTAAGTGATCCTGAAGCACGGTCAAGTTTGAGAACCACTGGTCTAACACAGTATCTAGAGAGTAGCAAGTTTGTTAGCTTTCTTCTTTTCCCATCCAGAAATGAAGAAGTTATAGGCTTTTAAAATTTTTGCCCTAATTCATAACAATTCAATGAAATATTTGTGAAAATGGAGGCTCTGTGCCTCTGTTGGGATAATTGTTAGGGTTGCAAAGTGAAGCGGGAAAAGATGGATTGTAGTGAGCTTTGTGTGTCATGTTGAGGGTCTGGACTTTTCTGGAGGAAACTAGAAATTCTTGAAAGTGCACCATTTTACTGTGCCAAATGCCAAGGCCTCTGACTACCAGCTACTAGACTAGAGTGAAGAGATCTTTTAAAAGTCAATGCTGCCACTTACCACTTGTCTAATCTTAGGCAATCAATTTCTGTCATTTTTGCTGTCTTTAATATTATTTTTTTTAAGTGAGTGGGCTGGGTCAAATGTTCTCTAATTGTCTGGTCTGATGCAGTAGAACAAGAAAGCTCAAGATGCCATGCAGACCAGGACCCAGATCCTAGCCCAGCCACTTTCTGAGTTGAACTATTTCATGATACTGGTCAGCAGGTCCCTCATCTTTAAAATAAAGACCTACTAGATCCCACCTCATAAGCTGATTAAATGGTTGTATAAGAAGACACTCAGCCAGCCGCCCACATCACAAACCACAATATGGCAAATGGTTTCTGATCAGAGGAATCTAGTTCTGAAGGTACATAGCAGGGTCTTGGTTGTGATTGTGGAATGGCAGGGAGCATGGGAGGAATAAGTTCACTCGAAGCTGGATTCATCCAGCAACTGGGGGAGTCAGTTCCAGAGGGACTGTCCAGGAAGGGCACTGAGACAGCCCCAGCCAGGAACCAGGCTCCAAGTCCAGCTGGAAACTGGAGTGCAATAATGAGCTGGAAGGAAAGAGCAAACCTGGTGGGTATTAGGGCAAAAACAAGGCTCTTGGATCCCACCCCAAGGAGAAAGTATTTCTGTTAGATTGTAACTTACTGACCCTGACCTCAAGCTATGTGTCCAAACAGAATGCTCCGTTCCAGCCCCTGCTCTTTTCACACCCCCGCCGAACCACAGAACATTCTCTCCCCCCATGATAAGGCAGCTCTCAGAATGTCACACTCTACCTGAGAACAGCAAGCATGGTACTTTTCCACTCCATACCTTAGTACTCCTCTCCACCCCGCCAGTTCAAAAGGTACTCCCCAGCTCAGTCAGGTGGGCTGAAGTCTCTCCTCAGACCCCCGCCATGTTGGCGACCTAATAAACTTCTGCCTGAATCTTGTTCTGTCTCCGAGCCTCTTTAACCTGGGATCTAACAATTCTATAACCCACCTGCTTATGGCATGTGATACCTGAAATGCCAGCAGACTGGTTTGGGGTGGCCCCAAGGCATGGGCAGGGCCAATTGCCACTTAGAAGTGTCCAGAACTTTGGGCAGGAAAAGCATCAGAATAGGAACAGGGATTCCTTGATCGGTAGTCAACACGGAAATGTGGGTTGGGTAGATATCACTTTGTTAGTTACTATAGGAGACCATTCAGGCTTGTTCTAATTCCTGACTGACTTCACAGTCTGAGAAATGGAAGGTAGGAAAGCCACATAGCTCACCCTGGGACGATGAATTATCAACGAAGGCCAATCCCGACTGCAACTTGTGTTCCCAGTTTGCTCTTTCTGCCATAGCCCATGCCCTCTGCAATTTTTGATGCAGAAAAATGTTTTCATTTTAGTTCTTTTTAATTTGTTTATTTTAAATTTAAATTTTTTTTTCTTTTATTACTGGTAGATCACATTCGTGTTTTATTATTATTATTATTATTATTATTTTACCCTTTCGTAGGTCCTTGTGTGTTGCACCCCCTAGGTTTGTCAATCTTTATGAATTTCTGTGTTTGTGGGCTCTTCTCTGCCTTCCTTTCTCCCAACATATTTCTTTTCTGGGTTGCTTTATTGATTTTTAAAGCCTCAGGTTCCTCTTCTTCCTCCTTGTTGTGTTGGATGATGGCGATGACCGATTCATTTTGAATTCCCTTTAAGCCTCTTCTTTCTGCTGAGCTCACTCCTTCTTGCATCCACACACTTCCCACCCACAGAGGCGGCAAAAGACTCTCTGGTAGACGCTTTCCCAAGACCATTTTTCTTGCACCACCCTGGGGAGCTGGGCCAATGCTTAGCTAGTGTCAGAGATCCCTCAATTAGGAAAGGACATGAGGCCAAATGCTCAGCCAGGGGCATATTGCAAGGCTGGAGCTAAGCTCTAAATTTAGGACAGGTCCTGTTTTCCTATACTCTATATATATTTAGGAAAAAAAAAAGTTTGTTCCCCTCTTGTTACAAGTGCTATAGCTACAATAAAAATTACAATAAAAGCTACAAAGATCTAATAATAACAAACTGAACCCCATCCTTTCTTTGGGAAATGTGAGTCTCAAATTTGGTTAAAGCCTGGAGATTCTCACAGACGCATGCCGGGTAGACTGTTAGACGTTAGATTTTGAAGGGCAGCTTGGGAGGTGTCATAGCAATCGCTGGGGATGGCCCAGGATTCTGTTAGTCCCCTGACCCCATGTCAGCTGCAGGGGGGTGGTGCACTCCAATCAGACAGCTGTCCATCTGTGCCCTGACCCTGACCTCTGATCCTGTGACCTTCCCAAAAGGGTTCCTTATCCACCATATTTGGTGTGTCTCCAGATTTGAGTTCTGACACACAAATAGGTTTCCCTCTAGAAAGCTATTCCTACATACATACGAAGACAAGGAGAATGACAGCCCCACACCCCGACACTGAGATATCTGACCGCCTAACTCCTGTTCTTGGTGTTTAGAGCAAGAGAGGAAATGTGCTTCTGCAACAGTCTATTTCTCAACAAGAGTAAAGAAGGAGTTTGACACTTTTAAAAAATGTGATGTTCCATGATGGAAAACAACAAAAGCCTCAAACTGGAAAAGAAACGCTAGATAAATTCATATATATTACTGTGATTCTTACTAGCTGTTTACAAATAGACTCCTACTCTAAAGATAACTGGGCAAAACAGCCCCAATGGGGAAAATCTCTCATCAGCTAGAAAAAAAAACTGTTGTTTCCCTAGTCCATTGGAATATAAGCTTGCCTGTAAAGTTTACAAAGCACGTTCACCTTTATTAGCGCAGCTGCTATTTCCTGGTTCAGAGCTGATTCCCTGTTGAGAACTTAGTCATCCTTTAAGATCCATTTCAGCTTTCACTGCCTGCCCCTCCCACCACGGGAGGCACCTCACTTTTGCATTTCCATGGCCATCTCATATTTATTTATCACAGCACTTACTACATCTTACCGAAATACTTTGCTTGGTTAGGTCCCTCATTAGCCACTTAGCTTTTTAGAGGTAGTGATTTTGTTTATTCATATATTTATTCTCACAGAGTGAGCACTTGATAAAAATATTCAACTGCTCTTGCTTTTGTGAGTTTTGAACTTCCAGTGCTGGCAACTATTAATTCATCCCAAAGTTTTCTTTTGGTTTAATTCTTCTTGCAGGGCCCATTTGCTGATACATTCATCAGCATTCCCTATTGCAGGATTCTGTCAAGTAATGCTATGAGATGATTGGGCTTTGAGTTTTAAAGGAGGGGAGAGGTTCTGATTATAGCTACTGCTTACCATTTGTCACTGGGTATGTAGCTACTTTATTAAACTTGCCAATTTTCTCATGTCTTTACTTATTCCTGCCATAATTTAAAGGCTCTTTCAAGTGTTTTTGCTTCCTAAGCAATGTTTTAAAAACATAATCAGTAAATGCATATAAAAATAAATGGATTCAAAAACTTTCATGGCATTAAAGGTAACTCATGTGTATTTTAAATGCTAATTCACATGGTCATTAATAGACTCATGGGAAAATACCAAGAAAATATATGAATAAAACTAAATAAATGTTAGAGCTTCTAGGTAAACAAGGCAGATTGAACGTATGAGTGTATTTCCTTGCCATTTAAAGGAAATATTCTTTAAAATGAGTATTTTTAAATATATATTTTAAAAAGAAATACATTTTAAAAAGAATAAAGGAATTTTAAAAATGCATGAACCAAGAACAGAAGAGATGATAGCAGAGAGATTTCGACACATTTTGGAAGTCAGCAAACAGGTGCACCGTGGGCTGCTGACTTAACGGACCAGAAAGAGGAAGCCAGCAGGGAGCAGGTCAACTGGCACCATAAATTCTTGGAAATGCTCAGGAGACTGAGTGACCTCTGAATCTGTGGAACATCTTTAAAAGAGCAGTTGGAAGCCCAGAAGCCCTCCAGCATAGGAGGGTTGGAACAAGGAGAAGCTTCAGGAACACCAGGGCCAAGGAGCAAAAAAAGGGGCTATAAGGGAAAGGTGACAATCCTAAACTGGGAAACTGCTTGCCCTCTTACCCCACCCATCTTCCAGAAAGCCAGCAGGAGATTGGGGGGCGGGGGTTTCTCTCTGGGGACGCCGACCGGCTGGGGGAAAAAGCGCTGCACATGGTGGACACACCCCTCCTACGCATGTGTAACTTCCAAACTGCTCCTTAGTGCCCCCAACCATAAGATTGCCTTGCCCGCCAGGAATAACCAACATTTCAGGAAAGGTTCCCATAAGGAGAGAACAAAACAAGTCCACAAGGAGGGGAACATCAACATGGAAGAAATGAGAAAATGTAGGAAAGAGAATTACAATTAATAACTTCAGAGAGATAAGAAAAGACATCGCATCCATGGGGAAAAAAAGATTGCTGTTATTAACAACAGTTACAGAAACTAAAACTATGATCTCATATGTGAAAAATTCAGAGAAGGATGGGAAGGTCATGTTGAGAAAATCTCTAGAAAGTAGGACAAAAGGACAAATAAAATGTGGAAGAAAAGATTTAAACAAATTAGAAGTCCAGGAAATCAGGAGTTACGAAAATAAAGATCAGAGAAAATGGAGGAAAGAATTTAACAAAGTAATAACATAAGAGAATGTCCCTGGACTGAAGAGCTTGACTTTTCAGATTGAATCAGTTCTCAGTGTGCCCAACAGAGTCAATGAAATAAAGATCCAGATCAAACACATGAATGTGAAGTTACAGAACACCAAGAAATGTTTCCTGAGAGTGGCTTCAAGAGAGAAGAGACGGATTCCATATAAAGGAACAAGGATTAAAATACCATTAGACTCTTGCAAATATTCTCACTGTCCTGAGTTTGTGATAATCAGGGTAGGCTAAACACTCGCTATATTAGAAACCATGCATGTGTCCCCAGATCTAGTTTTTCTCTTTAGGTCTGGTTTTTAGAATGCTGGTGAGAAACTAAGCCTGATTTATTATATGACCATCCTGTATGGGAAATGGCTGTAATTCTAGGTATCTTTGGCCAACCTTAAGAGATATAGCACGGGGATGGATGTGGCTCAAATGGCTGGATGTCCATCTCCCATATGGAGGGACCAGGATTCGATCCCCGGGACCTTCTGGTAAAAATTTAAAAAAAGAAAAATATAGAAGGCGCATGGGCCACCAGGTCCCCCATGCGGGAGCGCTGCCAGACCCCGTGAACCATGCAGCAAGATGATGTAACAGGAGAGTGACACAAGGGAGAGCCAAGATGAGACACACCGAAAAACCGGAACTAAGGTGACACAGGCGGTAGGATGCCTCTCTCCCACGTTGGAGGTTCCGATGATTGAATCCCAGTGAAGACAGGAAGAGAAGGATGAGAAGAGAGGGTAGGAAATGGACACAGAGAGTTGACCAATGAATGGACACAAAAACAGCAAGAATGGGGCATGGGGGAGGTTAAAAATGGATAAAAGTAAATATAGAAATAAATCCGTTTTTAAAAAAGTATAGGGGAGTAAGATACGGACTATAGTTAGTAGTAATACTTTGATGATGCTCTTTCATAATTTGTTAACAAATGTTTCCCAACAATGCAAAGTATTTGTGGGAGAGTGATGTGTGGGAGCCCTGTATGATGTTATGCATGTTTGTTTTGTCAGTTCACAATGTTTACTGAGCACTTATTGTTTATGTGTGTTCATGTATGAATGATACACTTCAATAAATTCTTTAAAAAATATATCATTAGACTCTTTAACTGGCAATATTGGAAGCCTGAAAACAATGATGCAATGACTTCAAAAATCTGAAGGTGAATAATTTCCAGCCTACAAAGTTGATACCAAGCTTGGTATTGATAAAATATTTTTCACCCTGCAATGTATCTCACGGGCACCCTCTCACTAAAGCAAGGAACTGAACCAAGAGAGAAGACATGGGATCCAGAAAAGAGCAGAGACAACAAAAAAGAGGAGCAAAGGAGTCCGCAAAGGATGGAGAAGAGGTTATGGATGAGAGCTGTAGAACCAAGCTAGCGAGCAATCTGTCCAAATAGAGCCCAGTGAGAAAAGGGTTCTGGGAAGAATTTCTGTGATAGTAAAGATATTAGCAGATGTGTTTGAACCAACTGAGAGATTGAGTTCTGTCATTTGCTGATGGGTACATACACACCTGCAACTTACATCTGCAACTAGGCCAAGAATAAATTGAAAGCTTCTAGGCCGCAGCCCAGGCCCCTTCTCTCCGCTCTTGACTCCTCCTTTATCCCAGGGGTCTAGTTGGACCCTGTGGACGCCGCCATCCCACCTGCTCCATGGTCAGCCCGCGGACCCTGGAGCATGCTCACAGCAGCGCCCTCTGCCCTTGCCAGTGGGTTCTTGTCATAAGGCCTTCGCGGGCCCTGGAAGGGGACTTGGGACCATTTGGGCATGGAATTCCAGGATCCTGGGTTTCAGAAGCTTAGTCTACAGAGTGGAAATATGCAAGTAAATACCAGAAGATACAGGTAAAATGATTGAAAAGGTTTGCCCCTGAAAACCAGAATTAGTGACAGACATGGGGAAAGGTGGGCAGAAATGCTGTCTATTGTTAAAAGGCTATTACTATTTGACTTTTTAAACTATTTACATTATTATATGATAAAAATTAAAATAGTAGAAAGAAGATAAAGGATTAGAAGGAATACCAAAAGGAAGAGAAAAAAAAATGGATGTGGAAGAACAGAAAACAAAGAAATGTGAAATTGAAGGGACACAGATTTTTAAAAAATAAAAATAAAGACAAAAACCTAAAAGAATACCCAGGTCTAATTTGCAAAGACACACTCATGAAAATTCCATTTTAGACACAGCACATCATTCAGCAAAGCTTTTCGTGGGCCATCATTCATTAATTTTATTGCCTTAATTTATTCCTCCCAACATCCCTCTGAGTTAGTCTGTCAGTATCATTTATCAAATGTCCAGTGTAAATAGAGTACAGGACTACCATGGGGGGGAGTTAATAACAAAAGACAAATCTTTGCTTCTGGAAAACTTAGCTCCTGCTGAGAGATAAGCAAACTAAATGGGAAAATGTGAAAATGCAAATGAGAGACATAGAATTCCATCTAAGGCAGATCAGAAACGAACACGCCCCGGGACAGGTTCTGAGACTGGGAAATTTGCAGTACAGAGGAACCTATGGAAGTAATGGATTTGTACAATGCATTAAACGAAGGAAGGAAAACAGTTCTTTAATGGATGCAAGGGAGGTAATAAAAAAAGAGTAAGATTGGGCAGGACATGTTCAAAGGAGAGAGTGTGTGAGTGATGCTGAAGGGATCTGATGAGCTACCCACCCTGGACCAGCTCTAAGTTGTCCATGTTAATTCTTCCAGCCTCTGTGGGTCCATGTTGACCCTCCATCATCCAAGGCGAGCTCAACAAAACCACAAAACTTGCCCCATTAGGATGGACAAAAGTGATTTCCCCCTTGTCTTCACCTTTCCCTGGAGCTGGCACATTCATTTCAGTTTTTTCAGGATTTTCTGCTGTGCCCTATCAAGCTGGATAGAAAGACAGCACAGAGAGAGCCTGGCCTTTGACATTTAATTTGAGTCTGAAGTCCTATTTCATCCACTTAGCCACTTTGGAAAGCTGTGGTCTTGGACAAATTTACAAAACTTTCTGAGCTCCAGCCTCCTTATCTGCAAATCGGGCATAATGATTACCTAATTTGCAGTGTTCTTGGAAGAATGGGAGATGATGTATGTGACATCCCTGACAAAGAAGCGTGCAAGACACGGTAGCTGCTATTATCATTATTAGCAAATTGTTTATGCAAAACTGCTTTCCTCAATTAAATTACACATTTCATGAGAGTAGGGACTTTGTCTTTTTCCCACCAGTAATGGTCTTGTCTTTGTCAACACTCCCTAACTTGCTTTCCCTGACTCCAACCTTTAATAGCACTTTCGTCACTGTGCTGTGCCTGGCACATGGTGGATACTACTGAATCCTTGTAGATCCATCAATACAGGGATGACTACTGCACAGTCAATTGGCTAGAGAAAGAGATACACATGCTGCTATTTTCAGTGGATCTAAATGGTGATGGGGGTGGGGTAGGAGAGCCACTGACTCATCCTGTCCTAAAAGGAAAGACACAGATCTATGGGTTTGGTGGTTCTACCATGCTGGAACACCCTTTTACGTGAGGAAGAGAAAAATGCCCAGGAAGGTCTCAGAAAATCAATGACTTCCAATGTGCACATAGTAATAAGCTATACAGAAAAGTTAAAACTTTTAACAGTTATCTTTGGAATTGGAACTAGAGGCGCAAATCAATTTAATTCAGCCAATAGTTACTGAGGGCCAGTTGAGTGTGATGCGCTGAGCTAGAATGGGAAAGTGAATGATAGTCTTTGCCTTTGAAGAGCTTATTATTTAGGAGAGAAAATATTTATATGCAAGTAATAGTACTAAAAATATTTGGAATTTTCCTGTTCACTCTTCTCTCTCTTAATAAGGAGAAATGTAAAATAAGGTTCTATTTTAAATTGCTAGGATTTAAAGTCGTTTTGAATCTTTTCAACCAAATGTACTGCAATATAGAGAAACATGTTTCTCTTGACTAAAAAGAAAAATAGACCTTATTCCTTGAAGAGCTTGCCTCCAATTCTCTCATGCTTTTACATTTCCTAATGGTGTCATTCACAGACATGTATGGAAAAATATAATTATGTGTGTGAATTTTCTTTGCCTCCAATATAAAGTGATCTGCTTTAGCTCACTTTTAATAATAGCCTGAATAATGTATTATGTGAGTTGTTAAATAGAAAATCCTTTAACTGAACAGAACTATGCTTTTAGGATTTTCAAGTATTAAAAGATAAAATCAGCATTTTTCTGGCTGCAGTTATTTAATGGAGTGAAATTCCAAAATCATTAAATCATCAGAAGAAAATCCCTTTGAAAGTATCTGAAAGCAAAGTCAGTTTTATATAAGGACATCAGATTTGGAATTACTGACCTCAGTTCTTCTTCCTTCATGTCAACAAGTATCTATTATAACATTTATGCTAGATGACCTGCTTGATGCCATGAGGAAAACAAATATGAATAGCACTTGGTTTTTGTGGTCAATTGTTCAATGGTCACAAATTCCTCCCATCTCAGGAGACATCTCCTTTTGCAATGTGACTTCACTGCCCCTTCCATGCAGGGGTGGAGTCTTTCTCCACCTCAGCAGCCCAGGCTGGTCATGTGACTTACTCTGACAAGTAGAATGTGGCACAAGAATCTGGACCTCAAGACACCTTGTAGCTATGGCTCTTACTCTCTTGAAACTCTGCCACCACCATACCATCAAGAAGTCCAAGATTAAAGCTTACTTGGAGATAGAGACCCACATTTCCAGCTGTCACAGCTGAGCCCAACCCCCAGCTGACCCTATAGCTGAATGCAGCTGAAGCAAAACCAGCAAAGAAGCACCAAGCCAAGCCACAGAATCAGGAGAAATAAGAAATCACTGTTGCCTTAAGCCAATACATTTTGATGCAATTTTCTATGCCACAATAGACAACAGACCCAAATCAGTACCTGGATGTGGGGTTCTACTGTAACATAAAAGTGTATGGTATTGGCTTTGGTTCTGGGTTTCAGGTGAAGGCTGGAAAAGCAGTGAGAAGGTTATTAACAGAAACTGGAGAGAGGACAACCTATATTAAAGAAGGGTGGAACAATTGGAAGACTGTTGCCTGAGGTTATGTAGAACATAGAGAATTATCTAATGACTTGTAGATCTGGCTAAAGAGAGCTTCAGGCAGAAAGGAGAAAGTGCCAGTTAGAACTTTGGGGCAATGTGTGATAAACGATGTGAAGAGAGGAATGAGCTAAAGAAAGAACTTCTTTTTTTTTTTTTTCAAGCATAAATTAGAGGAAATGTAACAGGCCCCAGGCATTTGAGTTGGAAAGTAAAAGTATTTCATATTTTCAGTACCTCCTGCTGGCAAAATTCTCAAAGTAAGTAATAGCCTCAATGTATAGGTCAAATCAAGATTGTGGCTCTTGGACCTTTGCTAAAATCTCAGAAAGATTTATGATGGTGCCTAATAGACACTCTGAGCTAGACAAGAGAGCATCTAAGAAACTCGGGGAAATAGTCCCACAGCAGTCTGCCCACCTAAAGTAGAGAGAAGTCTATCTAGAAAAGTATTATGGATGTGACTTATATGGTATAATATCAACACTGATAAGATTCATAGGAGACTCACAAAATGTTTAAGAGAGTTGAATTGATAAAAACACTGACAATTTGAACTAAAAGAGCCTGAACCAGTTCAAAATGAAAAGAGATCCCTGGGACCCTAATGTTCTACAAGGAAGAATCAGGCTGAGTCTACTCAGCTACAAATATAAGTCATTTCTTATAAGAAAGGAGAGCTGTCTCAGGGCAGAATCAAGAGCCCAGAGGGCAGAGTTAAGAGCCAAGGACAATAAAAAAAAACAGGAAGTCACTTCAAAGGAGCAGAAACAAGCCCTAATAAAAGAACATTATCTGTCCCTGGAATAGGGGAAACTTGTAACATGGGCCCAAGCTGGATTTCAGAATTGCTGTGGACTAGTGACTGCTATGTGCTTCCTGTTCTTCCCCATTTTGAATCTGGGCTGCCTTAGTGACTTATTTTCACAGCAGGATATAGTGGAAGTGAGAATGTGGAAGTCTAGGCCTTCTTCCTTGCCCTCTTAGGAAACTGCCCTGAGAAGACCATACTATGACAGAACCTGGGGTGGGAAACCACATAGTGAGAGAAGTCCAGCCATCTCACCTATTCCAGCTGAACTCACTGCCCACGTGGAGATCCCTGGCTCCCAGCTAAATGTGGCCACATGCATGTTTGTGTTTATGTTTGAAAACAATTATGTTTCCAAACAATTATGTTTGGTAAGATTGGCAAATATCTATAGTGAAGACAATTGTTAAACTGAATCTTGAAAAGTATCTTAATTAGATGGAAGCACAAGCAGAAATCTTGAGTTTTCTTGGAGGGGAGAGTCATTAATTCTCTTTATTGATTAATTGAAATGAGAAGAGTATTGTTTCCAAAGGAGCAAGACTGGATCAAGGAAGATGGGATGAATCATTCTGATCTATTGTGATGGTTAATTTCATGTGCCAACTTAGCTAGGCTATGGTGTCCAGTTGTTTGGTTGAGCAAGGATTGGCTTGATTGTTACTGTGAGAGTATTTCCTACATGGATTTGCATTTATAGTCACTTAATTCATCTATAGCTGATTGCATCTACAATCAACAAAGATTTCATCCAGCAATGTGGGAGTCTTTTCATCCAATCAGTTGGAGGTCTTAAAAGTCAGAAACTTCAGTCAGCCAGCTTCTCCTGGGGAATGCAATTTCACCTTTATCAGAGTTTCCAACTTGTGATGTGCCCTACAGAATTCACATGAGCCAATTCATATATATGTGATAAGTATCATATATATAAATCACATACATGTACATCTTATATAAAGATTATAGTAGATGCAAATAAGAGATCATAAATCTCATCTATCTATATCTCTTGTCCACTTTGTTTCTCTGGAGAACCCTGATCAATGCACTTATCAATAGCCCAGTTCTCTGTTTCCAGGAGAAAGGAAAATCTACCCTACCTTTGTGTTTCAGCTAATGACCAACTTACCTTATTTTCTTTAGATGAGACAAGTAAATCCCTCTTTTGGTGGGCAGGCAGAATTTTGACCCACCAGTGGCACTGGGAGTCCATAAGGCTTACTTACAGGCAAACTTGCTTGCCCATAGGCACCCACATCAAACACACAGAAAAAGTATTCCGGGGGGACCAAGATGGCATCGATCTAGGTGGGTACTCACAAAATAGATCTCCGGGGATGGCCGATTGTGGACAGGGTCCTGCCTGAGGGTCTGTGCTGTGGGCGCACGGAGTGAGAAGCTTGGGTCATCTAGCAGTGGGCAGATCGACGGTGTGGAGTGATAGGTGGAGATTCGTGAGTTTTGAGCCTGCCTGTGGCGGTCAACACAGACAGCTGAACCCGCCCGCACAGAAAAAGGCTGGCTGGAGCCGCGGATCCTACATCTACGACTCCCGCTGCCTGCCGGCATGAGGGAGCATACTCTGAGGGAGGGAGGGCTCTGACAGAAGGTGGAGAGGGGTTTAACTTCTGTGGATTTGGCTGCCTGGACCCCCTCATAGCTTTGGGGAGCAGATAAGCCAGCTCAAAACAGTGCCAGGCTGAGGGGAGAGGCGAAACTGCTGAGCAAACTTGATTTACCCAGCAGCCCGCTGACACTGAGGCCTGGCCCCAGAGGGGATGGAGTCAGCCAATTTTATCACTCTGCACCGACAAGCATCAAAGCTTCAGCACTCCTGGGGAGGTAAGGAAGTGAGAAGGGCTTGATAAGTTTCCACGACCCTATTTAGGGTCCCCTCGGTGAAGGGAGTGATCTAGCAGAGGACTCCTTTTGGGTCCCTTATACATTCCCCCCACACACACAAAAAAAGACAGTCACTTTGAAAAATGAATTCCTGAATTCCTGTTCTTAATTTAGTATACTACCAAAAATCTGCCCCAAAACCTACAGATAGAACCCTGAAGGGTAATTGATAAACGCAAGCAGGCTGAGAGGATCCACAAGTACACTAGAAGGAACACTTCCTCCTTAGATTTGTTTGACTGCTTGATGGTGTGATTGTTTGGCTTTTCTCTGTTTATTTGTTGTCTCTTGCTTTTCTTTCCTCTTTCCTC
>JAQZBX010014871.1:0-38160 GCA_029593785.1 Cabassous unicinctus
CTGCACACTCAGGGATGTGGCTTTCTCACTCTGCTTCATTAGTCAATATTCCCATCTGTATTCATCACCCAAAGGTGTGCTGATGCAAAGTACCAGAAATCTGTTGGCTTTTATAAAGGGTATTTATTTGAGGTAAAAGCTTACAGTTACAAGGCCCTAAGGAGTCTAACTCAAGGTACTGTAAGAGGTACTTCCTCACCAAATCTGCTGCCATGTGTTGAAGCAAGATGGCGGGCGATCTCTGCCTGGTTTCTCGGGCCTTCTTCCTCTTAAGGTTCTGTGGGCCCAGCCTCTTCTGATCTCAGCTGTAGGCTGGCTTAGGACTCGTCTCTCTTCCCAGGGTTTTAGCCTTTTGTGCCTTCTCCTTTTTGTCACATGGCAAGACTGAAATGACCAATTCTTGCCTCTTCCATTTCGATGGAGTTCTCTCCCTTCCTGTATGTCTTCTTCTGTGTGTCTTCTTGAGTGCGTGCCTGTTTCTATCAGCCTACCAAGGGGGCAGGGACTCAACCCTACTGAAGCGGTCAAATTTAAGCCCTAATCTTAACATAATTTAATCAAAGACGTCTCAGCTGAATCTAATACAATCAAAGGGCATCACATCCAGAAGAACAGACCAATTTACAAACATAATCCTTCTTTTTTTAAAAATTCATAAATAATATCAAACTGCTACACCATCTGATTCTAAGAAGTATTCTGATTCTTCTTTTGTCCATTAACCTCCCCTCTTGTTCTCTTTTCTTTTTTTATTTTTGTTGCTGATGTTTTCTGTCTTTAAACATTTCTTCATTATTATTATAATAGGACACTCTCTAAGAGCTTTGGGTTGTGCTTCCATTATTTGACGTTGACTTATATTGCATATGGTTGTGTACGTGTTGTTTACAAAAGGGGTAGAATTATTGGAAGGAAGAGGTTGGGCTTATAGTTTAAATCCTGGCTCTGTCACTTATTAGCTGTATGATCTTGGACAGATTTAAGCTATGTTTCCTATCCATGACACATGAATAATAAGAGTGATAATGGCAGTAGCAACAATGATGACAAAGGCAATGAACATGTACCTCACTTGGTTTTTATTATCAATAGATAAAGAATATTTAACAACTAGTTCCATCATTAATGAATTTAATAAATGTATATTAAGCACCTACTGTGTGCCTGCTGCGGTCAGGGACACAGGAGATTGTATAAAGAATGATAGAAATAGTGCCTGTGCCCTCATTGAGCTTATTGCCTAGAGCAGTATTTGCAAACAATGGCATGGCTATTGCCCAAATCCTGCCCTTGGCCTGTTTTTGCATAATTTTTGAGCTAAAAATGGTTTTATAATTTAAAGTGTAAATTTTTTAAGTAGGTGTATGTGGCCTACAAAGCCTAATATGTTTACTCTCTGGCTTTTTACAGAAAACTTGGCCAATCCTTGGTCTAATGAAACACGTAGGAAGCACTCAATAACTGCTTTTTACAGGACAATCGTTTCTTAGTCTGAACTTCCTTACACGGGTTTTGGATGAATTTTTGTTTCTCTTCAAATTTCTGTACGTTTATAAGAGTCCTTGTGATAAAAATCCAAAGTAGTTTGTTACAGGCACTGTATGGGTGACACCTGCACCTCTCCAGCTTTACTTAATCTTATTCTTCCCTCATTTTATACTCCTGCTGCACTGAGTTTCTCTTTGGCAAATGCTGTGCACATGCCTTAGCCCAGAGTGCTCGTACTTTCCCCCACCACCTCTTCATCTAGTTTACTCCTATTCTAAAGTCACTCTATTTGGAAAATTCCCTTAACTTCTTACTTGATTAGCTCTTACTCACCTTCCTTTTATCTGCTCTCATGGCTCCTGATACTTATAGTAATTTCATATTCTCAGCATGATTATTTTATTACTATCACCTCCACAAGTTAATTCCGTGAAGGCGGGGGCTGTATCTCTTTTATTTATTATTTTATCTCCAGCATCTGGCATCCTTGCCTGGCACACAATAAATATTAGGTAAATAAATGGAAGAAAGAATGAATGATTCAAGGTCATATTTGTTGAAAGGAAATGGGTCAGAAAGCTTATAGATACCTTGCAACATGGGCATACCTTCCTTTCAAAGGAAAATACACTCCCAAATGGACTTTCTACAGCTCCATGTAAATAGTCCCTTCATTCTCCCTGTATAATTAATGGAGGCCCTGTGAGCTGTTTGTGCTGATACATCATCTGTACCACATAGCAAATGCATTTGTTATAGAGCTATCTGGGCCACAGCTAATGAAACATTTGCAAATGTCCTGATTTACAAAGAGAAAATTGGTTCACCTGAATGACAAGGTTTGTATGCAAGGGAAATAGTCTCTGCAATTTTCTGCTGTGTTCTGTGAAGCCTCAAAGTTCTAAGGAAAAATGCCTCAGCAGGGCCATCTGCAAGGAAAAGATGAGAGGTCACTTTGGAGAAGAACTAAAGGTTCTGAGATTAACATCTCCCCATTGGGATCCTTACATGAGCTTCCGGATGTCTGAGAACCCTCAGAAATGGTACACAGAATGTACGTTTGTATGTGTGCACTGTTATAGGAAGACAGCACATAAAATTAATCAGTTTCTCACTGGAGTCTATGGCACCCCAATAGTTGACAACTAATGATATAAGGAAATCAAGATGTGATAGCTTGAATATTGTGAATCCAAGAAAAGATTGTTCTTGAAGTAATCCATTCCCGTGACTATAAAACAGTGTAGATGAGGCCTTTTGATTAGATTCGTTTAAGGGGCCTTTGATTAGATCACTTGAATCATTTTAGGGCTTTTGATTGGACTATGTCAGTGAGGTGTGAGCCAGGTTAGGCCATCACCCTCTTGCTGAGTCGCATATAAACTGAGAACATACAGAGAGACACAGAAAGAGAAAGGGAGCCACCATTTTGCTCCTGCCATGAGAGAGAGAGGACTGCAGGAAGACAGAGAAACCCCGAGAGGCTGAGAGAGGTCCCAGAGTCTGGAATCAGCAGAGCACAGAGGCATGGAAAGAGGCTCCTGAGGGGCTGGGCCCACAGAACAGCTCAAGGCTGAGGAGACAACCCTGCCATATGCTGACTGCCCACAGCTAAACTCGGGGAGAAAACAGAATAGCTGAGGCTGAGAGAGGAGGCCCTGGAAGAGACAAGCTATATGCCTGATTGCCCACAACTGAGCTCCAGGAGATGGTGAGCCTGGAGGGGAAGGCAGGGACCTTGGCAGAGTTCGCCTGCAATCTTGTTCCACCACGTAGCAGGACATCAGGATCACCAGCAGCTGACTTTGGTGTGAAAGCATCTCTGATGGTGCCTTGATTTGGATATTTCATGGCCTCAGAACTGTAAGATTTTCCTCTAATAAAATTCCCATTATAAAATGCAAACTATATCTTTTACTTTGCACCAGCAACCCTCTGGCAAACTAAGACACCATGCTTTCCCTATCCTTGAATTTATTGTTAACTAAAAACAAAAGAAAATAAAGAGCAAGGAGCAGAGATGCATAAAAATCCTAATAGGATCCTTCATAGTTCCAGTCCTAACCTTTCTTTACCCACTGTGCAGATGAGGAGACTGATCAGATCCAGGGAGACACAAACCCAGAACTCAGATTCTGGCAGTCCAAGGTCCTTTCTACCGCACCCTGCTGTACTGATGTGATAATCATTTATTTCTTGTTTCAATTTTTCCCCACTTACTCACCTACTTTCTTTCTCATTCACTGATTCTTTCTTTCTCCTTCTCTTAATCATTTTCCCAATATGCATTTTAAAAATATTTATCATTTGTGACCAGATCATTTCTAAGAAAATTTTTGGCTTTAATAGATGATTGTTCAGCAAGAATGATAAATTAGAAAGTGAAATACATTAGGAGAATACAATGATCTTTGACTTTCCTAATGCACCTCTCAAGTGATAGTAAAGGAATAAAAAATCATAAATCCACAAGAACCAAGAGAATAGAAGAGGAAAGGACAACACATGAGAGATTTCAACAAGTTTTAGAAATTAAAGATGGAGGATTTAACATAGGGAAGCAACCTACAAATAAGTACCTGCAGAGGGAGACATAAGCCATTTGTCTTAGAAGTCAATACTGAAGACCACAGATATAACAGAGGATTGTGAAAATTAGGAGATTGATTGAACATCTATGTACAAAGAAGTCGAGCATCACTCCACTCATGAGTTCTCATCAGCCACACAGCAGTTGTGCACAGAGACCAAAGGCAGGAGAGTGGAGAAAATTTAATGACACTAGAAAACAGACCTTCAAATACTGTTATTGTGCTCATTAAATGAAATTAGAGACTCCCCTCCCCTTTGCTCTGATAGTAAAGCCCAGGGACAAGCCTTTCCCATGTACACAAAGCTTCAATCAATTCTATATTTCCAGAAGAACCAGCAGTGAAAGATCAACTGACATTTCAGGGAAGTTTCCAAAATGTGAAAGAAAATCCTAAATAAATAAAAAAACAGGAAAATAAAACACCTTAAGGAAATAGAGATAAAGCAGGTGACAAAATAAAACTTTAAAAAGAAACAATTTGATAATATAATCTTAGCTGTTGTATCTATTAAAAAAAGGAAGAGGAGGTTATGAAAATATAATAGCACAAAACAAAAAAGAATCTTAAAAATTTATATATATGCATATATATAAACACAGATTATCCATAAAAAGCAATCAGAATTGGGGAGCAGATGTAGCTCAATGGTTGAGCACCTGCCTCCCACATGCAAAGTCCTGGGTTCAATCCCTGGTATCTCCTGAAAAACAAAAACAAAAACAAAAAGCCAGAATTGAAATTTATCAATCCTCTCATGAACAATGCAAAATGTTAGGAGATGAGGAGAAATGTTTTCAAAATTTTTAAGGAAAATGTTTTTAATATATAATTCCATCTGAATTATATGTCCAATGAATGTGAAAAAAATGATAGCATTAGTCAAACATTTTTCTGATACTCAGCTTTAAACAGAATTTGTCCTATGGTTGGTTCTCAAGAGTCACTGAGCAGCACCTTAAACTGTGTCTTAGATAAGTTCTTGACTGGAAAATCAGAATGAATCTTTTTAAGAATGTTTCTTTGTCATGCTCTTGGCTCACAACTAGCAAAGACACCAACAAACACCCTCTTCATCTCCAAATAACAGCATCAACAATAGCAGTAGCACAGATAATGATATTCAAATGTTAATGAATAGATGCATACTTTTAAAACTGAATCAGTTCATCTGGATGGCCTCTAAATTAACAAGATTCTGACAGTCTAATTAATAAAAGATCCAAATATAGAATATTTGGATAAGTGGATCGATAATAAGCTTTTCAACTAGCTCCCTTCTAGGACCAAGGTCAGTTAAAAGCAATTCAACATATTTTGCTGTCAGGTAATTGGCCTCTCTTCAAGAAAGGTTAGGCAAGGGCTGACCAGGTACCCTAAGTATGCCCAGAAATTCAGGGACTGGAATGCTCAAGAACAAGGAACTCACTAAGCCTTTAAAATAGATTGCTAAAACCAATCATGCCTAGCACCATGCCTAAAGTCAAATTGATATATCTAATGCGATTAAGTTGTTCAGCCAATTTCAATTGAAGGTTGACAGGTCACATTTTGGCCACAAAAGAAATCCTCATTTTTAAATGGTATTTGCATAGGAACTATCCAGGGGATTCCTATCAATACCCCCAAACATATTTCTTAAAATTCTCTGGATAAGTATAATAGATATAATACATACATACACATACATATGTATACACACATATATACATATATGTGTATTTTATATTTATCTGTGGGTATATATGTACATACTTTATATATATTATATAAAAGCCACATATTGTCAGGAATGTTGATGGACTGACTAAAGCCAGCCCCACCTTGCTAGGCACATAGTAGTAAGATATTGGGATAGTCATCATATGACCACTTAGTGTCAGGAATGAACACTTAAATATTAGTCTGATGAGAACTCAGATTGAAAGTGGTGAGAATTCTGTCCAAAAAATCAAAAAGTTTCATTTCTCTCTCGGCTCCAACCAAAATTAACTTGACCAGCTTCAGCCACATCAATCCCTTCTCTTATGTTAGTTTTCTCATCAAAGTGGAATCATAATACAATACCAACCGATCTCACAATATTATGTTGATATTCACTCATAATATGTTTAAATTGGTTTTCAAAATGGTATAAAATTATGTGCAAATTTGAGGTAATAAAATGGCTGTATGGAAACTTCTGCATAAGAAATTCAAGCTTTGAGCAAAAATGACACTTTTGGCTTATGTAATTGGGAAATTCAAAGGTTCAGATAGCCACTGGGACCTCTAGGAACTTAAATTAAAAAATATCCAGAACTTCTTTTTTCTTCATCTCTATTACCTAATTCACCCTATGGTTTGACTTAATTTCTTCTACCACAAAGAGGTTTTCCATGCAATGGTTAGAGCAGAGGCAGCAAAGACAGTAACATTCTTTGCTCATATTAAGTGAGCTTAGTCATTCAGAGAAAAGAGAGATCTTCTCTCAGCTTCTACCTATAAAATTCCAGGAAAGGACACTAATTGGACTACTTTGGGTCAATGGCTATAGCCAGAGGGGTGGGGTTTATAATTAGCCAGACCTGGTCACATGACTGTGGTGAACTCCCAGAAGAAGGGACAAAGAGATGATGACAGACAAATATCAGATTCTCACCAGTGTGCTCTCTATATCGTTATACTCCCCAAACTCCCCATGAGCCCCTCTATACAGCAATATCATCTTAGAATGGGATCGTTTCTTTACTTGTCAGATTGCAGGCATGTGTCTGATTCACTTTTGCATTCATAGCATAAGACCTGATGTAGAGGAGTTTCTCAATAAGTACAGATTTAGAGAATGAATTAATCATGTAAGTTGCCTGTTAAAACTGCAGAGTACTCTGCTTTTCCAATTCTCCTATGTATATAAAAATCAACTTCTGTGTGCCTGTGTCCAGATTCTCCTAGGCTCAATGGTGCTACTTGGGAACACCTTCTCTAACCAATTTATCAAATATTCACTTGACACTTATTGTAAGCAATGCCCTATGCAAAGTTCTTCTGATGATTAAAAAAAAAAAAAAAGTGGTTTCAAAACTACTTCTTGGTTTCCTAAATGGTAAATGTGAAGCTATGCCCTCAAGCAACTGAGAGATGAATATCCAAATCATGACACCTGACCGGAAAGGGATATTCCTTTAAACCATGAGGCAAATGCCCAAATAATCAACTCATCTGATGTAGGACCCTGAAGTTGAAAGACAAGAGAAATTAAGACCACCCAGCCTGGAAAAGCAGACTGGAAACCAGGGTCTGGTTAAAGGGTGTGGGAAAGGATGACGACAGGTTGTGGGCTTACTCTGCACCAGGCACTGTGCTCAGCATTTTATAACCACTATCTCATTAAGTCTTCTGCCAGGTCTGGAAGGTGAGCATTTCCATCTCCACTTGACAGGATAGAAAACTGAATTTCAGTGAGGTTAAGTAAATCAGCAAGTGAATGCAAAAACTACAAGGGTTATTACCATGCACTGATGTTTTCAGTGCTCATGCACTTTCCCCTATGGTGTTATTAATCATACACAGATCACATTAGTCAGGTTATCTGTATAAAGGTGGCCAATCAGGAGGTATAATAGATAATTCATCAGTACATTGATACAGATAATTATAAAATGTTAATAGGTAATGGGAATTGATCATAGGTGATAGATTATATAGATCAATGGGAAATGAAGATACATAAATATATAATAGAGTTAGATTGATAGACATGTTCATATATATTCAGACAAGGATGCTATCAACCCTGTTTTATAAAAAGTCAATTGGGTCAGATACAATGTGGTATAGTGAGAAGATAATCGGACAATTATGGGAAAGCCAGGATCTATTCCTACCTCTTCCACTGCATCTGTGGCTTGTGTCCTTGTATTTTTTTTCCATCCTCAGTTTCATCATCTGTACAATGAGAAAAGTAAACTGAGCCCAACCTACTCTCCTATGGTAGCTTTGAGAATCCTACACTGTAATTGTTGAGGAAGCACCTTGGGAACTGTAATACCCTCTGCTACCTCTTCCCTGGGTTTGACCTGGGTGTTTTGCAACTTCTTCTTTTGAAAAGAAAGTCAGACCCATGTAAGATCAGGAAATGGATTATGTGTGGAGAGGGTGCATGTCCTTAGCTGTTGCCTGCCTGTCACTCGACACATATTTTATCAGGTTCCACATTGACTTTACCTTGCAGCTCAGCTCATATCATCAAACATCGCTTTGGTGCCCTCCATGTCAGCAAATGGTTGTTCATCTGCTGTATCTTTTGTGCCATCTCCAAAGCTGAGCTTGGTAACAGACCCTTTTTTTAATGTCAGACGATCTGAAAAAAAAGGATGAAAAGCCAGGAGAATGTTTTCCCACTCAAGATCAATATGCCTCTAACCTCCTTTCCTTCTATCCTCAGGGAGATGTCTCTTCTTACCTTACTGGCAGCTTCTGTCTTCGCACAGTCCCATCTTTCTCTCATTCTCCGCTCCTGGACTCCCCCACCTCTACCATACCCCGGTTAGAATTCAGCATATCTTAGACTTGAAGTTCTTGAATATTACTCAGGACGGGTTCTGCTGGATGGCTTTTCCCAACAGTTCCCCATTGCTATAGATCAAGTAAACCAAGGAGTTATTCTCAGAGTCAGGAGACATAGTCCTGAGTCATGTTCTGTCATAGCAGTGTGATCTTAGAGAACTCACTTCACCTGCCTGGGTCTTGATGGAAGATTATGGAAGATTCACAATGGAAAGGCCCTAGATATTAAATCCTAAATTTGAAATTTTGGATGGCAAAGTTTATTTTATTTTAAAAACACATACACAGTACTTTTGAAATGCTAGTCCCTGTTTTAAGGTTAATCTTATTGATGCCTTAGAAGTTATGCATTTTCATTATTCCCATATTTCATATGAGCAATCTAAAACAAAAAAGCTAAAGAAACTTTCCCAAAGTCACGTATTTCAAAAGTGGTGGCACTAGGATCAGACAGAGGCAGTTGGTTTGCAGAAACTGTTTTTGTTTTTGTTTTGTTTTTTAAATCACTGTGCTGTGCTGCCTAAGCAAGACGGCAATTGATTAGTGTAATGTTTTGGTGTACACCATGGAGTGCTTATCAGTACTTAGAAGCAATATACTAGGATAGGCCAGGTAATGCTATGGTAATAAATGAACACTAGTTTATTTTTTTACTCATGAAGAGTCCAGTAAGTGTCTGGACAAACTGTTCTGGGCAGCAATGCTTGCTTCATTTGATGACTCAGAGGGCAACAACTTGATATTTGGTCAACATCATTAACATTTACCAGTGCCACAATGGAATGTTGTTTATCAGTTAAAGCAGTGGACCAGATGGGCACACTGCAGTTGGAAAGACTTTTAAAGTTACAGCACCGCACAAAGAAAGAAATAGAACATGGCATTTTTCACTTAAAGTTAAAATACATGATACAAAACAATATGCATTTTGCAAAAACATGCACAAAGGAAAAATACAGGTTGAATGTTTTAAAATGGAGATATATGTGGAGGAAAGAGATGATAGGAGTAAGTATAGAGGGACAATATAAATACGAAAAATCAAGTGAGGGTCATGCATGGATCAGTGATAACCATGAGCCGTGAACTGAGAAATATAATTGACTCAAATCTCTAAAGCAGAGGTCGGCAAATGGTGACCTGTGGGCCAAATGTGGCCTGCTGCCTGTTTTTGAATATAAAGTTTTATTGAACATGTTCATGGTTATTCATATACATATTGTCTATGACTGCTTTCATGCTACAGTGGCAGATTTGAGCAGTTGCAACAGTCTGCCCCCAAAAGCCAAAAATAATTACTATATGATCCTTCACAGAAGAAAAAAGTTTGTACCCTAGAGAATAGATCATAGACAGATCATGCCTTACTCCTTGTATTGCCAGGGTTCAGTCAAGAATACAGAATCCATTCCATATTTTCCATGTGAGAAGGACTTAATGTGAAAATTAAAGGGTTCGCAACCACTGGAAGCAGAGGGAGCAAAGGTCAGGAAATTGCCACAGGAGACCTCAGCCTGAACAGAGAGGGTGGTTCTCACACATAATCCAGAATGCTACTGTAATTCCCAAGAATCTCTGGGAAGCCCCCTATTGCAGTTTGGCATTATTCATGAATTCCAAAAATAAATATTGGATTGTGTTTGTAAACTGGTCTGTTCCTCTGGGCATATTAGATTGTATTAAATTCAGAGGTTTTGCTTTTACTTGATTAAGTTATGATTAAGGCTTTGATTCGGCCACATCAATAGGACGTTGAGTCTCCGCCTCCCTGTCCTCCCTAAATATCTGACTGTAACTACCCCAGATAATAATAATAGCTTCTCTTTCCCTTCTGCCATCCAAATTAGTGCCTCCTGCTGTCAAACTCTAACCTAGCGTATTGGGCAAGGGGGTTCTGGGGATAGTAGTTTGGCTTCTCCTCCGCAATGCAAAGGAGACCTTGGAAGGACATGGTTAGTGAGGTGAGTTGATGGTTAATTCAGAATAAGCCTTTTATTTCCACTGCCTTGAATGTGGTAGGTGTTCAGTAAACTTTTATTCACGTTATTCTGTTCCAGAACATTTTAACCTGAGGTTTAAGGACCTCTAGGAAGTCAGTGCTTGGTATTCAGGGGACTCTGGATAGATTCTGCTATTTCCCCCATCAGTGGAAATCTGTGTGTGTGTGAGTGTGTGTGTGTGTGTTTCTAGGAAGAAAGACCCATCACTTTCATTACTTTATTGAAGAGACCCAAGACCTGTCAAATAAGTTAAGATCTACCTTGCCACAATGTTTTCCAGATTATGCTCCCCTTGAATGCGGAGAACTTTGTCTTTTTCATATACCTCAGAGCTTCCCACAGTAACTGACACAGAGTAAGCTTTCAATACATGTTTGTAAAAGCAGTGATTAAGATAATTAACACATGTAACTCTCTTTGCACCTAAAATAGAGAATATGCATTATCATTTTAAAAAAATTCCCTGCTGCCAATAGTTAATGACATATTCAAATCTTATATCAAACACTTTCTAAAAAGTTGCAGCCAAATCTATCTCAGCACCAAGTGCTGAAAGAGATTACACAATTAGGCAGATAACACAGGAAATGCCTTCATTCCTGGTAAGGAAAAGACAAGTTACAATCGCCAAAGAGAGGAAGGAGAGCAAGCCAGGGGGCAGGCTCCTGTCTCTGCCCTCTGCCCATGGGTCATGTCTGCAAAACCTTAATCTGACCTACCAGGGTGGGTTACCTGCCCCTCACTACTACACCCGCTCCCTTGGCTCATGGCTGCCTCTGCTTCCCCAATACCTTGGCACTCCTGAAAACTGAGAAAGAGCTGCTGACTCATGATCTCAATAAATCATTCCATGTTGTTAGAGCACTCAGCCTCACTAGAAGTTAGAATGTATGGATTCAAGTCCTGGCAGGTGCTTCCTCTTTCTGTGAGCTTTGGTGAGTCACTGAACATGTCTGAGCTTTAGTTTTCCAATCTCTGAAATGGGTGTAATGATAAGTACTCTAGAAAACAAGCAGATGAATTTGCAACATCATTGCTATTACATGTCAATACATTTTTTGCTGTTGATAATGGGATTTATCAGGCTTACCCTGGACACTCATAGATTGTCAGAGTCTGGAAATTTTAACTCTTGGCTTAAATGAGTCAATCAGCAGCTTTGTAAATTTTTAACCTAGGGTTCACTGTTTGTGTTGTGAAGTTCCATGGATTTTTTTACAACTTTTTATTCTAGTATCATATATACAATCTAAAATTTCCTCTATTAACCACATTCAAATATATAATTCAGTCTTGTTAATTACTGTCACAGTGTTGTGCTACCATCACCACTATCCAATACCAAAACTTTTCCATTGTCCCAAATAGAAACTTGATACATTTTAAGCCCTTATTCTCTATTCCCTATTCCCACCCTGTGCCCTGATAACCTGTATTCTAGATTTTGACTCTATGAGTTTGCTTATTCTATTTCATATCAGTGAGATCATACAATATGCTTTTGTCTCTGGCTTATTTCACTTGACATGCTGTCTTCAAAGTTCATCGAGGTTGTTGCACATATCAGAGCTTCAACCACTAATTTTGAGATCCAAATGATCAGCAGTTACTAAAAAGTGAGCTGAGACTAACATCTCCCTACAAAGTGTAACTCAAGCCAACAATATTTATGAGTTTAATAGCTTCTGATTAACTGGCTTCCTCTCATATTTTCCCTTCCCATTTCTAGGTTTATACAACTTCCTTTGCCAGCCAAAACCTAAATCCCTGAAAATCTGGACTGAATGTGCCAGACACAATTCTGACTTCCCATAAACAGACTTGGGATTTAGTTAAGGCCTCTTGTGTCTGAGCTAAGCGTTCATCCCCTTTGGGATTGTTTCCAGGAGGTCCCTCTACTCTGCCACTGTCCTCTTACTTCTGATCCCCTGAAATGTATTCAGAATCTAGAAAACAGCATGGAGTGTGGAAAGGACCCCCAACTATGCAAACAGATGAACAAGCTTATTATCCCTGCTTACTCCACAATTTCAGTAAATAATTCTCCCTTTTCAAACCTAAGTTTCCTCATCCATAAAACCGGGGTGAAAGCTACTAGACTGCGAATGTTGGATGATGTTAATGCAGAAAGAGCGTTTTTGCTTGGGGCATTAGATAATACTTCATAGATAGGCCATTTTAGTTGGAATTTGAAGGATCAGAAAGGAGGAACCAGTGTAGGAAGTGGGCATGATTTGCTAGATTTCAATATTTGCTATGGAAGGTAGAAAAAATATCACTACCAAAGAAGGTCAACAGAAGAAATCAAGGAAAAGATGAAAATCTATGGCTTATTAAGATAAAAAGAATTACTTGGTACCATTGAGCTTTCCTGGTAATGCAGGAGAGCAATTGGAGATGAAACTGGAAAACTGTGATTAAGTCAAAATGTGAAGTATTTTGAGTGCCATGTAGGGGCTGGGGATTTAAATTATGAGGACTGGAGAACTGCTGAAAAGGTCTGTGTAGTTAGCTCTAGTTTTTTAGGAGGTATGTGAAGGATGCAATACAGGTCTTCCTCAAAGTGTTTTCTACAGACACCAGTTCAATTGGTTATTTAAAAAGTGTCACACACACATATACTAGCACATACACTCTCCCTCTCTCTCACGTACACACATACTCACATACATGCTCACACACATGGCCACCACACATAGTAATCAGGCAACAAGTATTTGTTCAAAGAATGAGTGAGTTAGGGTTATTAAATTTGAGATTTAACCAAGGTAACCATGATGTTTGTTATTGATTTTGTTTGTTTTGATTGTTTATTTTAACTGTACGATTTTTTGACTACGTCATCCATTGATGTGCTTGCCACATTTCCAAGAAGAGAGAGAATAGGTGATCTTTTACATTTTTATTTGTCATGGAAGTTCTTTCAATTGTGTATCTCATGTGACCAGTGTTCCATGAAAAACATTTTGGGAAACATTAGATTAAAAGGTGTTATTAGGGGAGCAGATGTAGCTCAAGTGGTTGAGCACCTGCTTCCCATGTATAAGGTTCCAGGTTCAATCCCCGGTATCTCCTAAAAACAAAACAGAACAAACAAACAAAAAAATGGAAAAACCAACTCTCATTGGGGAGCTGATGTTGCTCAGTGGTTGTGTGCCTGCTTCCCATGTAAAAGGTCCTGGATTCAATGCCTGGTACCTCCTTAAAAAAAAAAAAAAAAGGTGTTATTAGAGGGAATAAGACCAAAAAGAAGCAATTTAGGTAACTCAAGAGAGCAAACACAGCACCTGAACAAAAACAGTGCCTTGTGGGTTGGAGAAGGAGGGCTTAGGAAAGATTATGAAAGTAACATGGAATTAATGATTCATTGGATATCAAGAGAGAAGAGCTCCAAAGTTTTTAATTTCAGTAAAATTGTGATTTTACTCCATATAACTGGATCCTGAAGACATTGACTTATGAACAGCTATTAGAATAGAAGCATTCTTTTTACTGACTTCAAGAAATTCTTGAAGTGAGAATGCCCTGAAATAATTGGCACTTAGTGTCATGGTCTATGTAGGTTGTGTGTGTATATATAAAGGATTTGTAAACCCCTTAGAACCTGTAGTCAATATTCTCTAAAAGGATAATCATAAATATGTAAGGCTAGCAAAACAAAGTTATTATTTAAAAGAATCAAACAACTTATATGTAAGAGAAGATGAAATTGGTTAAATATATCTGATATTGGTTAAATATTAGTACAATAGAATGCTGTGTAGCCATTAAAAAAACATATGTAAGAGGAAAACTAAAAAATTAATTTACAACCCAAGGTCAACCAAGCCAGTGGTATAAGAGGCTCCAGGATGTCATTCCCCCACAAAATCTTTGAACAACTAGCAAAAACTGGCAGATCTTCCTGCCTCAGATCTCAGAAAACAGTTAAAAGGCTGCAGTAAACAGACAAGTGCTGAATCAAGAAAGCAAAACACAGCTTTTAAAAAGCAGTAGGAGAAGCTAGTGTGCTTTTGCTGGTCCCTCCTCCACCCCGTACTCAGTGTGGTAGGACCCGGCCTGCACTCCCATTGTGGGTCCTTGGCCCTTCTCTGGAAGGAACAGAGCAACTCATAATGTACATACTGGATTATCTTTATGTCAGTAGCAATTTATCAGGTGGCAGCCTGAAAGACTGAACCAGAAAACTCATTTCTGGTTCACCTCCTAGAACGTACCTTATAAGTTAGAAGCAGTTTGCAGGCGACTAATGCAGTGTAAGAAACAATTAAGTCAAAGCAACATGGGGCACAGGATTAGCTGCTTTAAGAAATACAATTAACTACCTGGGAGAGGGAGAAAGTCTATTTCATATGGAGTAGCGGGTGCATTCAAATTCCTGAAAATGGAGGAAATCCTAAGTCCAAGATCAAGCACAAGCCCAGAAAAAGACAATATTTTCACAGTATTTTTCTTTGTACAGTGAATTAGTTGTGCCTTTTAGTTTTATCTGGGTCCTTTCAATTTTCCAAATGCCTATGTGATCTTTATAAGCAGGAAAAATGTACTTTAAATGGGACCATTTTAGCATAATATTATGGTTATTATTATTGCCAGAAAATATATACTAAATACGTAATTCAATTTTCTATCCATCCATTCTGCCTGCCTTTTTTCTCTCCCTCCCTCCCTCCCTTCCTTCTCCCCTCCCTCCCTCCTTCCTTCCCTCCTTTCCATCCATCATCTATTACTTTAATCAAGAAACATTGAGTATATACTAGGAGCTAAATTCTTTTCTAGACTGCTGGGATAGAATGATGAGCATATTATTGAATCATCCTTCTAGGGTCTCCCAGCCACAAAGCCATTGGTACAGGGACAGTATCCATAAAGTTGGTATATTTCTGGCCCCAGGCTTTGCTGAAGGTAGGAATTACATCAAGTCCAGGAAAAGGGGCATTTGGCCCTTAAGATATTTGTCAGAAAGAGAGCTAGCGATGCAGAGAGTGGCAGCACCCCCACAGAAATCATTCATATGGAACTGGAGTAGCTGAGATGTGGCTGGGAAGGATGAGGGCTAATAGCTTTTGTGTTTTGAAGGAGCAACATGCTAAAAATTATAAGAAATTGAGATAAGTGCCCAAACTGAGGGCTTAGTGAACTTAAGGGAAGTTGCTAGGAATGTGAAAAGTCAATGCAATAATCATAAATCTAAAATATCCAGAGGAGAGGAAGATAAGATGGTTTGAAATTATGGGTCTGTAGATGGAGATGACAACTTGACAATGCAATTCTCCTTCTGTGTGCAGTGTGTAGGTGTATACCTTTAGGGAAGGGTAGAAAGTAGGCATAGTGGACTGCTCCAATTTAATAGGTTTGAAACTACTCATTTGGTGATCATAGAAATGTCATATATAATAGAGGCACTTGACTGGAAATTGGTTCTAAGATGCCTAAGACATTTGGGATTTTGAAACTTGGAAATAGATCATTTCACAATGCTCAGTATCACTTTTTTTTCCACTCAAAAGTTTGTTCTCCTGGGAAGACTGTTGTCTTATTCCAAGCTATCAGCTGAAAGGACTTTATTATGACACACAAAGCAAATTCCACCCACACCCATTTATACTGAGGGATATGGGGAGAAACCCCATCTTAATATATCCAAGAATAAGCCTTGCGCTCAGTTGAGAATGATGGGGCAGGGCAAGGCAGAGCATCAGCACTAATACCTCAATACATGCACACACAAACACACACACACAGAGTCATCCTGTCACTGGGTTTGAGCCTGATGGTTAGAGGGGTTTTGCCAGCAATTGAACGTACAGTTGGCAGGTTTGCACAGAGTTTTGGAAGGCCATTCTCTCAGCTCTATCAGAAGATAAGAGACTTTGGAAACATTGGGCAGTAAGACGTTTGGCCCAGGTTGGTGATTGTAAAGCAGCATGTCAGCAATGGCAGGTTCACGGATATTAACAAGCAGGAGAGAAAGGACACTGGGTATTGTGGTGCTTGTGGCTATCAGCCTGGTTTGTGAAACCAAGAAAGCCCTCTGAGAACACCCAGGAACCACTAGGAAAGGGAGAAGAGCAATGAAGGTGGGTGGGCTGAATCATTTTGGGTAGGTTCTGAGCCACTGTAATTTGAGCATAAATGTCAAAGGGATCACTATTGTCCCCAGGCAGGGAAGACTCTGAGATATGAGGTACATAAGTGGAGAAGGAGTGAAGTGTAAGCTGAAACTCCTGTTCATTGTACCCCACTGAGGCTCACATTCCTGTATCCTAAATATGGCTCTTTTCTATCATCTGTTCTTTTGCACTTGAGAATCAGACCAAATTAAGAGAGACCACGGGCTATTAATTCCCTTTTCTTCTCATCTCCAGGTCTTTTTACCAGTCTAGGGGATAAGACTCATGCTTTTATTTTTTATTTTTTTTATCCTTCAGCTTTGGGAGGAGTTTGGGGATTGGGAATTGGTAGGAAAAGAAATGGGATCAGAATGTAGGTCAGCTGGTAAGTTCTTTACAAATGTCTGGGCAACAGAACAAGGGCATATTCAGTCAAGTCCTTGACAAGGGCCTGAAAAGTAGATGTACTGAAGGACACTCACTTTCTGTGTGAACAGTCATCTCTTTCGGGGTCAAAGCCACTTTCCCGAGTTGCTGAAGCGAATCTTTATTTTTTCCTAAAACTCAACAGACAGTGTCTTCAGAACCTAATTTGATTTTGATTGATTTTTGAAACTTGAAACACTTCTAAACTAATTTTCAGTATATTACTCTTGTCAACGCTTAAAGATTTTGTCAGGAGGAATTTGCTGAACAGACATAGTAATTTTGTTTCTCATTCTGGCATATCACCCCTAAAGAGGAAACCCGGGGAGGGGGCAGCTCCGTTACTACAGCTGGCGCTATTAAAATATACATTGCAATTACTTTGCTGCTATTTTGGGGGCCTTTTCAAGCAAGTCATGCTGCAACCCACGGGAGCTGGAAGTCTTGAAATAAGAATCACGGAATCGCCGACTCCTCTTGAGTCAAACCAGAGACATAGAGAAGGGACCTGAGGCCCAGCGAGGAGAGGCAATTCGTCCAAGGTCATGTTGCAGTTTAATGACAGACCTGGGATATCTTCACACTTCTCACTCAGTTCCCAGTGTACCAAGAATCGCAGGAAGTAAGTTGGTCCTGTAGTGGTCACAGTCCTAGCAGGGACTTATTAAATAAGTACACTGGTGACAACTTCAATGGGAGAAGGAGTCTCAGCTGGCAGTTAATGCGCCAATCGAAAGGCAGTAAAAGCCACTCTGAAAGCCCAGCAAAATACCACCCCTTACAAAGCACGGGGGCTGTGTTAACAGCACCTCCCCTTTTGTCTCGCCACAGTCAGCAGAGTCATCGGGGCCCTTGGAAATAACGGTGACGTTAGGAGCTGATAACCTCTGCTCACGCCGGCATTATGCTGCCGGGAGGGCTGTCAAAGAGTGCTTTTCTTTTATTACTTTTCGCCACCCAGGGTCTGTGGCATGCGGACAGATGGACGGCCTCATCTGAACAAATAAGCAATGGGGACAAACTGTGCTCGCTCAGAGCGGTGCTCTCTGCTCAAGGCAGTGCTTTCCAAGCAAGGTCCTGCGGGTGAGTGGGTTAAAATGTCGGCAGATGCAAAGCAGAGACTTATCCAGAATAGACGAAGGGCTGGCCCACGTGTGGCTGACAGACTTTCATCTGCTGCAAAATACCTTGATTCGGTGGTTTCTGACTAAATTTAAAGAGAAAGAACATTAGATGCAGAGGAGAGAGCTGGGTGCTCTAGAGCTCTGTTTTAGCTATTTAAATCTGTTTCCCAAGACACAGCAGCCTACAGATGGAGACTAAAAGGTCCAATAAATATGCATTCATTAATCAGCATTTATTTACTTAAAAGTTCCCACTCTAGTTTTGCACATGCAATAAGGTGACTGTGGGTGAAATTAAACCTCATGGTTTTTTGAACCCTGGGTAAAGTGAAACTGAAAAAAAGGTCTAGGACAAAGATATTAATTAAAAAAAATAAAAGTAGTCTTTAAGATCGAAAAATAGATTTGGGGAACTGTACCGATACCCAGCTATTGTATAATATATCACTGGGGCCACAGAGCCAGACCATTCCTTTTGGATAGAGGCAAGACTTTCCCTGAAGGAACTGGCTCTTTCCACTTTCAAAGAGTCCTGGACTTAGGAGTTGCCACTGTGACTGCAGTGAGGAGAATATGCTCTTTCTTTTGCTGCAGAAAAAAAACGGGATTACTCTAGGGTGGGATATGAGTGTCGCTGGCCACGTGGAGGCTGTCTGTGAGCAAGTCCGAAAGCCAGGACTGTAGGATGGGTCTGGACCGAGGCTGCACTTGCAAATGCTTCTCTGCAGTTGCTGCCCTCTGTATGTCTTTTACTTTTGGACAAATTCCAATTACTTTACAGCCTAATCTGTGCTACTATAGAAGATTAAAGAAAAGGCTGCATCCAATTATGGGAATCTCAAGACACAGGAGACTGGGATCTAGAGGAGCAGGACTCCTCTTGTTAGGACAGAGTTATAGTGGCATTGGGGCTACCAGAGTGGACAGCTGTGTCCAGTGGCAGGTTAATCGTACTAGGACACAGCTGCAGTGTGGTGACATGGTATGGTGGCTAGCGCTGAAGAATCCCTGGGAGCTCAGTTCCTTGGACAGCATCCTAAGGGATCTTCAGAACCCTGAAAATGTTTTGAAGTTGGTACTTTGGGGTGATAAAGGAGGTGGGTGCTTAGGCCACTTCTGATAAAGATCCAAAAAATTAATAAATCTTCTCAAGGAAGTTCCCAGTCTCTCATATATAAATGAAAAGATTCCTAAAAAATATGAACATGCTAAGCTTATAGGAATGGCAGAAAACTGTCAGTGGTAGTGTTATAACTATCAAAAGTTTTTGTGTACATCCTTCTTACTTTGGCCAAGCCACTTGCCTTAACACTGACCTTTGGCCTAATTAATCAACTTTCCAGTCCTGGGGCATAAACTCCCCCAAAGTCTAAACAGGCATCTTTGGCTTCCATCCACACTGCACACCTTACCCCAAACCCACAGCTGGTCCCAAATGATAAGCTGACCATCCCCATTGCTCTCAGAACCCCCAACCCCTTCCTGTTCCTAGTTGAGCCACTTGAGCTGATGGCACTTCCCATGGAGCCCTTATGCCCCACCCCCCTCTAGGACCTGTGAATAACAAACTCTCTTTTCTCATGCATTATGGCCTCAGTTTCCCATTGTGTTGCACCTGATCTCCACCCAGACCCAAATTTAAAATCCAGTTCAGGTGGTAGTTCTGGGAAATACATCTCTGGATTTGGGGTCATTGCAGATGCTTCCTAGAAGATAAGGAAATCAGTTAAACATTACAAGATGGTAGGTCCGTGAGGCACAGTTTCCAGAACTCCTGTTCCTGGACCTGGGACATCAGCATCACCAGGGAACTTGAAGAGCTGCAAATTCTCTAGCCCCACCCCTGTCCTAAGGGATCAGAAGCTCTGGGGCTGGGGCCTAATGGTGTGATTCAAGTTTGAGGGTAATTAGAGTAGGAATTGTCATGTAAAGGAGTACAATAGAAGTTTGGCAAAAGCTGTTTCTGACCTCAACTCTGCTGTAGTGGTCAAACAGTCAGGAAACAGATTTAGTGCTTATCAGGGTATAATCGCAGTAGTACAGGTCTCTTTCATACGGCTCATAAAATATAAATAATTTCATATGGCTCACAAAATACACTTTCTTCAACTTTTGGATTTTGATGTTATATCATTCACTAATGTATTACCAGTACATATTACTTCAGTTTTATAAATGAAGCAACTGAGGATCAAAGAAAGTCAATTTTTTTCCCTAAAATCACAAGAAGAAATAGAAACCGAGGCTGTCTTGTTCCTAATCAGTGCTCTTTCTACATACTTTGCTGTCTGTAAGCCTTTGTCTTCCTTTCCTTTCCTTGAGAAGGAATCAGTAATCTCTTAAATTTCCAAAATCTTCCTAGAATGTGGCTAGCGGCTTGCATGTCACCTCTGAAGATTGATAGTGATTTTGGGAGCACTCCATTGAGAATAATTCTGGAATCAGTGGAAAAGAGTTCTTTAAGTGATTAATGATTTCTGCTGTGACGATCACATGGGGAAGTGGCAGCACATGTGTAACAGAAGTGATATGGTCTTGGCCTGGATTCCACTCCATTATTTGGCTAGGTCCTAGGAAGTACAGTCTGTAGAAGAGTAACACCTGGTCAGCAGTGTTAACTTGGGATGCCTCACGAATTGATGAATGATTATTTTCACCTCTCTTCATATCAGGTCGTTAGCCTTTGTGTTTATGCAAATTCCAATCAGCTTTCACCAATTTGCAAAGAAACTATCGCAAAAGCTCACACCCTGACTTTATCCCAAACAGACTCCACTGCCCTAGGAACTCATGACGCCAAAACACTAGACATGTTCTTACTGACATGTATGCTAATTTTTATGCTAATTCATTTTTATGCTAATTCATGGAACGATTTATATGTACAAGGTCTGCCAAACCTCTTCAATGGCTCAATACTGTCCTCTTAGGAAGGAGTGGAATCTCTTCCTATTTTGCTGGCTTTATCCTCTTATCCTTTCTCTCAAAAAACAAAAAACAAAAAACAAACATTAAAAAAAAACCCACAATAAAATCAAACAAACAAAAAATTCCTACAGCATCAAATGCTCACAAAGCCCAATTGCTGTTGTTGGGTGTGAGTCGCTTGCAAGCTCAGGCTCAGTGTTTAATTGCTCCCTGTTGGCCACTTTGCATGGAATAAACAGACCAAACCTTTGTCCAAATCATGTGTGATAGAACAATATTTTCATTTCCTGTAATGCCAGCAACTAACATTAGCTCTCACTCTGGCTCTTGCTAAATTTCTAGAGATTTTGCTGTAATTTGGAGAAAGGTCTCTTCCCATGGAGGCCATGGTTTCCAGCCCCTGTTGGCTTCCTGGCACTGCTCTCCAGCCATCCTCCCACCCCTTGCTAATAGCATATCTGCAATCATTACTCCATTTTGCTCTGATTTTAATTAGAGAACATGTGGTATCTTTTAATATTCTTCTGCACATTGAGGCTCCTGAGCGCTTGTTACTAACCAATGCCGCAATATAATTTAGAAGCTGCGGCTTCATGAGCAGGCCCTCCAATCTTTTGATATTAAATTCTCAAATTAATCTCTGCTGTATGCATCACTGGTGATTATCTTGGCCTAAATTATGCATCCTCCTTAAAGTTAGAAAACAACAGCCCAGCCCATCTAACAGTGAACCTGTGCAGATACTCTTCTCTATAAGGAGAAGTTTGTCTTTAACTCTCTGTGGTTTTAAGCAGGGGCTTCTCTGACTCCCTCTTTGTTACTAGCAGCTCACACACTGCTACCAGCAGTCCCCTTAAGAGCAAAGCTGACCATGTGTGTCCCTCTTAGAACAATGCTTGTGGTTTTTCATTGTCCTCTGGATAAACACAAGCCCACATTTATCCTTCAAATATGAATGGTTTAAATATAAAGTAAGAGAGATATGATTATACCTATATTGTTAGAAAATAATGTATGGGGTTAACTGATAATTGCTCAGAGTGCCAGACCTCAAAGGGAGATAATATGGAACAATGGGGCACACACAGGTTCCAGAGTCAGAGGGACTTAGATTAATAGCCAATGTTCAATATTTATCGCTTATACCATTTCTGGAAAACTGCCTCCCCTTTCTAAGCCTTGATTTTTATTGTCAGACCAAGCAAGGTTGCTGTGTCATCACATACTAGGTTCTCAAAAGGCAAGTTTCCTTTCCCTCTGACTTCTTCCCGAAGGTATTTACTTTTAGGGGAAACTCTCAGTGTTTACAGGGCTTAATTTAAATATGAACGATGAGGCAATATAAAGAAAAATTCTTGGAGATATTGTAGTTCTATTTTTGGAGCAAATAATATTCCTGGACAGACCATAAAGAAAGAAATCATGAAATCAGATAATTTATCTAATAAGTGGTTCTGTGTAGTCTTCAGATTGGGGATGAGAAGGCCCAAATTAAACCAATTCCCTTGGATTAAAAATGGACTACACAATCTCATTATAATCCTTCTCTTAGCATTTGTGTTGTAGTGCTCAAATGAAGTCCTATCAAATGATCCCACAGATAGTCTTCCAGCAGCAGAAAAGAACAAGAAAATCTGACAATTTTGATGTTAGAAGGACTACTATCAAAAACTCAACAAAAGAATGCAACATTTCAAAGAGTGGTGCAGATCTCCACAGCCATGGTCTATCCTTGAGCTCAGGCCAAAATGTGACCAGATAGGAGGACTGAGAACTCAGACCAAAATAATTCCCTGTGTCTGTGTTCAATAATACTGGAAAAAACATACTTTCCTCTGCCTGGGCTAACCACCTTGAGGGTGAAGTACATTTACCTCTTTCCTTGCTAAACATTACTGAGAACAAAAATAACTGAGCTGTTTGCTCTAGGAAATACCTGCTCCTGGAAGATAAGGCTGTGAACCAATTAAACATCTTACTTATCACAACTAACACCTTCCTCATCAAGAATTGCTTCAAGACCCTCACTTCAGTGTGCCCATCCATCCAAAACTATTACATCATAGAAACTCTGCCCAGTTCCAGCCAGTACCCTTCTTATATGACACTCCTTAAAATTACTCATCCCTGGCCTAAAACCTTGTATATTCCTGTTTTGAGAACACTACTAAAACTCTTTCTCCCTCCCTGCAGTAAATCTGAAAAACCGAGCTTTTCTTGATTAATGGAGTTTTGGTGGTCTTTTGGGGGAATCAACATTACTTTGACTTCAAAACAATGAAAGTACTTTAGTGCAAGACTAACTGCATTTAATTTTGTTTTGAATTTATTTTCCACCATTTCATCTTCTCATTCACTCCCCTGAGAAATATTTATTGTATTCTAGGAATTATTCTAGTCACCGAGAACTTACTCTCCCTGCCTTCATGGAACATGCATTCTAAAAAGGATGGAGACATATTTTTTAAAAGATGACCAAAATAATTGTTGTTACAGTTGTTACCTGATAAAAGGAAAATCACAGAGTGCTAAGAAAACATGTCAATGGGCAACCTAATTTAGTGTTAGATGGAGCTGCTTATTGGAGAGCAAGGAAAGCATCACTGAGGAGATAGAATTTAAGGTAAGATCAGAAATATAAGGGGAGAAGAACATAATTTTTCCTGCAGAAGCCATAGCATGTCCAATGGCCCAGTGTCACAGGAGTTTGGCTTGGAGCAGGTACAGAGAGAAGGCTAATCCAGTATAATCATAGACCGCAGGAGGGAATTAGACTACATGTAGGTAGGACACATATTCTTCAGACTTATCAGACATGGTAAGTATTTCTATGTGTAAGTTGCTACAGGCTGTTTCACTGATTCTAAGAGAACTCTGGCTCTGGAACAAACAGCATCTCTCATTTAACCTCTAAAGATTTTGCTCATACCGGTATTTGCTTTTGTTCTCTCTTCTACAGTCATCTTTTCCCTCTTCCTACTTTTACCTTCTTCTCTTATTTTACCAAACTTCTTTAATCCCATATGTTTTTTTCCCTTTCCCCTCAATCTGCTTTATCTAGGATAAGACCTACACCTAGTATTCCACCTTATTTGTAGCCTCTTGGGAACTAAAGGAGTTCCTACTTCCCTGGTTTAAATTCCTAGAATAGAGCCTTTAAAGGACATAGCAATCTTGGCTGATATGAAATCATTAGAATAAGCAAATTCAGAGAGTCAAAATCTAGAATACAGGTTACCAGAGATGGGGTAGGGATGGGGAATAGGGAGTTAAAGCTTAAAATGTACACAGTTTCTATTTAGGACAAAGAAAACTTTTGATAATGGATGGTAGAAATGGTAGCACAACATTGTGAATGTAATTAACAGCACTGAATTATATATTTGAGTGTGATTAAAGAGGAATTTAAAATTGTATACATGTAACTAGACTAAAAAGTAAAAAAAAAAATCCATGGAACTGCACAACATAGTGAACCATGGACTATATAGTTAATAGTATGATTGCAAAAATGTGCTTTTATCAATTGTAACAAATGTGCCACATCAATGCAAAGTGTTAATAATGGACTGGTATTTGGTAGCCCTGTATTTCATGCATGATTTTTTTGTAAACACACAACTTCTCTAGTAAAAAAAAGAGGACATAGTCAATGAATTCTGTTTACAACTTAAGTAACATACTGCATTATGATGGTTTGAAGCTTTATGGACCCAGAAAAATCATGCTCTTAAATCATTCCATTCCTTTGAGTGTAAACCCACTGTAAGTAGGGCTTTTTAATTGGATTACTTCAATTAAGGCATGGCCCCTTAGAGGTCTTAATCCTCTTTCTGGAATCCTTTATGAGAGAATGAAATTCAGACGAAGAGAGAGAGAGAAAGCCATGTAAACCAGAAGCTGAAGCAAGGAAACCCAGAAGAGAAGGAAGAGACCAGCAGACACCACCATGTGCCTTGCCATATGACAGCGGGGTCCAGGATCACTGCAGTCAGTCTTTAGAGAGAATGCATCACCTGGTGATGCCTTGATTTGGACATTTTTCTGTAGCCTCAGAACTGTAAGCTTGTAAGCTAATAAATCCCCATTGTAGAAGCCAACCCATTTCTGGTATATTGCCTCTGGCAGATTTAGCAGATTAAAGCATGCATTATTGACTCTTTCCAGATATTAGTTCCCTGCTACTGTTGGCATGAATGAACTTTCCTAGTTCACAAGAGTTAATGGCTTTCTGGCCTTTCTCAAGTTTTTTTCCAGAGCAGTTTGCTCTCTGCAGGAACCTGGCTACCTCAATTGCATGTCAAGTTGGGAGGTGATTTCTGTTCCAGGAACACAGAGATTGGATATTCATTGTATGATTATGATGATTATGTAATGATTTTCGCAATTTGGATTATGTAAGATGCTCATGCTACTGGAGAGTGAGACCCTTGTTCCTCATACCATACTTTGATGTTCTGTATTATAAAGTTTAATGCAGAAATTTTAAAACTTTGTTTTAAATCACTGAGCCCTTATATTATGCCAATTCTTATTCAGGACCCTAGTGTATAAAACAAACAAAAGCAAAGCAGCTCTGCTGAAGCAGGGGAAGAACTGAGAGTTGACACATGAAAAACTCCTCCCTTTAATACTGCTACCACCGACGAACCTCAGGCTGAAACACCACTGCTTAACCCTGGGTTAGGCAACATGGTGGACTAGACAAACCCAAAACTTACCTACAACAAACCCTGAGCCATTCACAACAAAATGAAGAAAGCTTAAAAAAAAAAATTTATAGCCAAGCTTGTAAGAATGAAAGGAATATCTCCAGGTCTTAGGAATAAATTGGAATTGTTATTGGAGTCGGTGTCTAGGTTCTTGGCTTTGTCACGTGAAAGAATTCAAGGATGAGCCACAAATTAATTAAGCAAGCAGAGAATTTATTGGGGGAGGGGGTAAAGCAAGAGAACAAAAGTACACCCACGGACATGGGGGTGGGCATTCTCAAGGGAAAGAAATGTGGAGTTCTGCCCTGGGGCCCCCTGTTTTATGGGGGTACAGGACTCCAGGGTAAGAGCAGACAAGCAAGGGCTTTGGATGTGGGGGACTAGGGGTATAGGGTTTGGGGGTGTGGGGTTGCTGTCAATTGGTGATTAGCTTCTGGATGCTGCCCATGACCTCTGCAGGGCATGTTGACAGCAGTGATTAGCCTCTGGTCACTGTCCACGAGGGGTGAGGTAACCTGAAAGCTAGGTCGGTGGGTGGTGGTGGTGCCCCCTTGCCTCTTCCCTCTGTGCTGGCTGCCTTCTGAAAATGCGGCTTTTGGGGGTGTGTGCTGAAAGCTGCCCCTTCCTAACTTGCCTGTGTGACTCAGCAGGCTAATGCTAGTCAGCAGGCCATTGCCTCAGTTTCTCTTGCCAGGGAGTATGTATGTGGCTTATTAGGTTTTCTGCCCCCTTCCTCCTTAGGTCCCTATAATATCCTGCCTCAGAACTGCAGATGAGAGTAGAGATGCATAAGCTAACACTAGCTGAGTGTGAGGCTGACCCTTCAGTTGGGAACTAAGGAGCTTAACACACACGCAGAGATGAGAGACGTGACTTTGAGCTCATCAGAAGTTGAAGATTAGTTCTAAGATCCACTGAAGCATTACTCAAGGAAAGAAGGGAGTATATACGACCACCCATTACATAGTGAGACATCAAGAAATTGTCCACTCTCTTTGGTCTCTGGGTGAAAGAAAAAAGCTTCCAAGCATCTGTGAAATTAAAATCATAATCCTGTTTCACTTTGAGGCTTAGGGTTTGAATTTAAATTATCTCTATGGTTTGCAAAGCCACAGCTTTGTTATTAACATACAAATATCCCAGGTCTGTGGTCCCCTCTGGGCACCTGAAAAATTCCATCATGGTCCCTCTAGAGGTATATCCCCTCATCTCAGACTGCGAAGGAAGAGGAGAATGCATTTGAACAACACAAAACACAAGAAGAAACAATCCACCAGGAGCAAGATGCAATGAATGGTGCACACAGCTGGTTTAGATCTACTACAACTTCAGTTAATAGAACCATATGATCTAAACTATAAAATAAGTATATTTAAAGATATTAAGGACATACCAAAGGATTTAAAACCATGATAAATTAATAAAACACAATGAAAAAGAGCAGGTAGAAGAGCCAATAGTCATATAAGATTGTACCCCATAAGCAGTGTACAGGTTTATATACATCCACAATGTACCTTTGTTGCCTTCTAGATAATTAATTTTGCAGCATATTACTGCACAGTTGTAAATAGCTTATGTACAATAACATCACTTTTAGTTATGTGTAAAGAAATAAATTAATGAAAGAAAAAAGGAGCTGGTAGATAAAACTTATAATTAAAATAGACATTTGTTACCAAATATTTATGGGACTGGAGAAATACCAGCTCAGACATGGCCAAAGGGAAAATTTGGGGGCAGAACTTGGCTTCCTTATCTGTTAACTGAACCAGGCCCTGTTATTCTGGCTCAGTTTCTTCCATGTGCCTGAAAAGCAACTGGACCAAGAAGACCTAGATGAGAGCAAGCACTATTTCTTGTGTATATTCTTATATGTCTATCCTAAATCATAATTTTAACAGAACAGCCTTCAAATTTTTTATCTTAGAAATACTCTGGAACTCAAACAAATGTCTACCTTCTATTAGACGAAGGTCTGTCTTAGAGCAGATAAGATTTGTCTTTTGGTCTAACATTAGAAAATCACATCCCTTGTTTCTGACTCAACTCTGTAACCTCTTTAATGGACAGAAGATACATTAATATATAGATGGAAAAACTCAATGGTTAGCAAAATTCCCCTCCAGGATAGCAATCTAATTCATGGGGAATTACTAACATCTGTAAAATTTCATACCTTCCTGAAACCTAACAGCTTTTAAACCATCAGAATAGCATATATCCTTCATTTGGCATTTAATTTTAACAATAATCTTAAGAGTTAGGTACCATTTTGTTTTTATACTTTCAAAATTTTTATATTATAAGGAAAATGAGGGCTATAGAGGCTTAGTGAATTATCCAGATATTAACAGAGCTTGGCCTCTGACACCAAAGCCCATGCACTCAAACACTATACACCATATATCTTCAAATCCCAAACCATGATTAGTTGATTCTGAGTTAAGATACTGAGCACTCACACTGGAGCCACGAAACCACTGCCAAATGAATATGAAATCTTTGTTTCTTTGTTTTGTTTTGCTTTTACCTAATCCAATAGTAAAGAACAGAAATTAAAAGGAAAATTCAAATGTACCACCTCCTGCTAGGGTCAGCTGTTCTGCTATAACACAGCAGCTGGAAACTCTCAATTCAAATTTGACCTGAGGTTCAACTTATGGCAAAAATTCTCTCTCCACAGACTCCAATGGGGCTGCCTCAGCTACACAGAGTAGCAGTTGTACTTCAGGACATTAAGAGTTCATCACTGAGAAAGAGACAGTGGGCCGAGAAGGACATGGGGGTTATAGAAAGCAAATCCCTTGTCACAGCAGGTATAAAAGTGAGTGGCAGAAAGGAAATAGAAAGTATCAGTGAAAGGGACACTGGGTGCAGCGAGGAAGCCACTGAATGGGCAATAATGGAAACTACTTTAAGGAGTACTTAAAATGTTGTATCACTCATTTTTCTGGGTCTCTTTTCTCACCTTACCATATCTCCAGGATGAATTGTAGGAAGAGTGAAACATCCATGTGATTATATCTTCCTAGATTTTAAGGTCTTTTTTGTTATTGAGTTTGTATTTTTATTATTAACATCATTGTGATAGTCACTGCTTACTCATTTATTATTATTTCTGAGCCTTCTGTAAATACCTGGCACTGAGCAAAGTTCTTTTAGATTATTATTGTAGTTACATATACCATTCTCACAAGGTAACTATTGTTGTTCCCCTTGTACAGATAAAGAAAGGGAAACTGAGAGAGGATAACCTGAAGTGGAAAGGCAAGGATTTGAAATCAGGTTCTTCTTTCCCTATGGCCCATGCTCTTAACTGCATTGTCTACCCATCCCACAGCCCACATTAACATTGTCAAGTAATAGTAACAAAGAGGGGGTTATGGTTAACAGGTTTGAGAAAGCAAGGTTAATATAAACTGGATAATGTGGTAACATGCATGGGAAATCCCCCAAAGGAGGACTGGACATGGAATATTTCCCAAACTTATTTGACTACAGAGCCGTTTTTCACAGCACATCTCATCCAACAGCTGTTTTGTAGAACACACATTGGAAATTGCTTTTATAGACCAATTCCTCACCTGAATGGACACTACTTAATTATTATAACCCAAACCTAGGAGGGCAGAGTGGGCAAAGCCAGGAAAGCAGCACCTTCATAGAGTATGTTTTGGCCAGACCTATTTCTGTCTTCATATGTTCTAAGTTTCATTGAACATCTGGATGAAACCTTCTTCATATAACTCCTAGGTAGGGTGGGCAATGCTAATTGCACTCACAGTTGCCTCTCTTAGATTCTCGTTCTCACTTTTTTCCCCTCAAATATCATGGGGACTTTTTTTATTCGACCAGAGACATTTAACAGACTCAATTGATATTTTACAGAGTCCTTTTCTTGAACCTGATTTTCAAAACTAAAATGTGTGAAAAAGATTTTTTTAAAAAGAAACAAATAAGATTTGATTTAATAAATTTTGTCAATATGAGAAAAAATTGTTGCTAAGCTTCTCACAAGTTGCCAGTCATTTCCAAGGCAGTTTTCCTGACTTGGACTAAACATACAATTGATATTCACAACTTGCTTCTCTCTGCATTCCCCTCAATCTATAACCAATTACAATACTGGAGATGGTCAGTATTGAAATGAAAGGGGAGAAATATGGATTGAATGTGGAAAAATGAAGAGATGTTTCTTGACAGGTGAGGAGAAAGAGTTCTGAAGTATTAAAGAGAAATGAGGGTAACATGCCTTGTCTTTGTATCATATCAGACCTAGGAATTAGCCTAGGGGATTTCCCTGCTCTTTAACAGTTTATGTTTATTGAACAGGAGGGAGGAGGGAAGAATTCTATTCAATTCTTGAATTCTGCCCTTCAAGGTTTCCAACTTCGTATGGATAACTCTCTGACTTCTGGACCCTGGAACTATAAGATAGTTGAGTAAAAGTGACCCTGCAGATTATGCAATCCAGTGATTTTAAAAACTGTGTTCCATGGAGCTGTGCTAAAGAACTTCTGGGGATGGAAGACTCCACGACACCATATTTGATTTCTTTGAGAGCATCTCCATGTTCCTATTGGAGAAAAATGTGAAATTTCATTTTGGTGGTACTTCTAATCAGCATGGCATTTGATTTCATACTATTATTGCTGTGACCTACATGTAATGCTTGAAATGTCAAAAATATGTTTTTAATTGAGCAAACACAGAGGCATGTTCAGAATAAAGGCTGTGAGGAAGGTATGAGATGCTGAAGCAGTGGCTCCAGAGACTTGTTGATAATTATAGAGCTCAGTAGCAGGTGAAGAAGCAACATCATAACCCTCGCTGTTAACACCAAGCATGAGAGGGGAAAAGGATGTTTACATCCTGTGAACATTCCCACTCCAGGTCTTCAGGGCAGACAACTATGGTCAGAAGGACCATTTCTAGGTGGGAGATGAGACATTACCTATGTGGCCAACAATTTTGAAGAATTCAGTGGGAGAGGCCCTCTTCCTGCTGCGACATCCTACCCATTCCTTAATCTTATTGGAAACAACAAGAGAATAACCTCAATAGAAGCTTTCACCCTTAGAATCCTCAAGCAGAGTCAGCTGATGGTCTTTAAGCAAAACTCAACTGTAAACATAAGCTTCTGGGCAAGAATTGCAAGATATATGAGAACAAGCACAATGAAAGAGAGACAACACATAGAGAAAAACAAAGCCAATAAGGAAATCAGAAAATAAATTCATAATAAGCATAATTAATAATCTCAGAGAAAGATTATCCATGAAAATTGCCAAGAGATTGTATGAAAGAAGGAACAGCATATATTAGAAATGTAATGGAAATGGTCATATATTGAAAATAATAATAATAGTAACAACAGAGGTGATAGAAGATAGATACAATAGCAGAATAGACAGAGTCAAGGAGAAATTGAAGATCTGGAAGAACAAGCTGTAAAAGTCTCCCAAAACGCATCTCTGCCATATGAGATACACCACTCAGATCCTCTTTAAGAAAGCACTTACTGTCTAGCTGCAGGGGCTGTGTTTAGCTAATAGTCTTCAGCTGTTAGCTTCATAAGTGTCCACCCCAGCTTTTGAATCAAGGTCATGCTTTTCTCTAGACAGCCCCAGCCAATGACTGAGCAGGTCAACAGTAACATGGGGTTCCTCTAATGAACGATATTTGCTCCAGCTCCTTTTGGCCTCACAGTGACTGTCAGATAAGTGTAGTAATCTGACTGCTCCCCATATCTAACCCTGCTACTCCATTTTACTTTCACAAATATTACTCCTCAACAAATCTTTTGCACTCCTAATTCTGTCACAGCATCTGCTTCCTGAAAAAAAAAAAATCAAACTTTCCACATCATCAGAGAGGGAAAGGAAGAAGGAAATTTTAAAGGAAAGCCTAAAAATTGGAGCATGGATATGCAAGTGTGGTAGGCAAAGTAAAGCCCCTCTACAGAAGGTGTCCACAATCTAATACCTGGAACCTATGTGTTTATTACTTTATATGGTAAAAGGGACTTTGCAGATGTGATGAACGTCATGGACCTTAAAATGAGGAAATTATCTTAGATTATCTGAGTGGCTACTATCTGATCACAGGAGTCCTTAAAAGTGAAAAACCATTCCTGGCTGAGGTCAGGGAATGATGCAATAATGGAAGAAGGGTTAGAGAAATGTGGCATGAGTAGTACTGAACCCACCATTGCTGGCTTTTAAGATAGAGGAAGAGGGGCCACTGGCCAAGGAACATGGGAATTTTCTTTAATTATCTGAAATGAAAATTACAATGCAACCAACCAAGTCAAGGGAGTTGGAGTAGGGAGAATAACTAAATTTTGTGTCGTGAATAGATGTTGCTTATAGATAGTGATTAATTGTAGCTGTTACTAGAAAAATTAAATAATAAAAATATTTATTGGGGGCAGATACTGAACAGACAGCCACAGAAAAATGCACAATCACAAATGGAAGAGAACTCTGAGAGCATGCAGGGCTGATATGGAATATATAAAAGCTTAAACTGAAGGCAAGAAATGGAAATTAGAAATTTAGTATTGAATATAAGGGTCATTGGGCATTGAAAATAATTTTTAGAGTGTTATCATCAACATGGTGACATAAGACATCGTCTGTAAAAACCTCCCCAGTGATTCAGCTAATATAAGGACAAATTCCATTTGTTCAGAATCCAGGAGGATGTTGGAGATGGAGAAGGACTCCACAAATGCTGAATTGAAGAAAGAGAAAAATATCAAGTAGGAAACTTCCATCCCAGACTGGCTGATTCTCTTCCACTCTCCTCACATGGTCCTATGCAAAGCTGGAGTGTTCTCCAGAGGCAGAGGCCTAGGTCCTCCCACCAGGAACACACAGCAGTGAGTAGAACCCCATGCACATACAGACACAGGAACCCAAGTCTGCAGAGACCCAGGGTGGAACACAAGCTGCTGACATATGTTGCATACAAAAGGGCCCCCAAGGGGTGGGGAGATATACAGGGCAGAACAGTGGCCAAATGCTATACTTACTCAATCCAGTTAATTTATTCCCTAAATGCAAAATGGACTTTTCTGGAGTGACCCATCTTTCTGGATTGACCCCATCTGGCACTCCAGTTCAGGGTAACCTGCTGAGGAAGAAACTGAAGGCAGAAAAGCCTCAAAGAGACAAATAGAAAGGGATTAAACTGAACTGCTGTAAGACTGGAGGTTATCAGGACTGAAAAATGTAAAGAAAATGAGGCACTGAGTTAGGGAAAGAATTTAAACAAATAATAGGAGCTGGGGAGAAAATTCTGCACAAAAACAAATGGAACAGATCAGGATTCTCAGAGAAGGAACAGAGGAAAGGAAACTTTCTCCTGGAGGCATAGCAATTACACAAACAGTGCAATCTTGAACGTTGCACTATATATCTAGGGCAAGAATCAGATGAAAAAGAGATGAGTAAATCTGATCCATAAACTCAGGCTATTCTAAAGTTCCAGAATAAGTTGGACTAAGCATCAAAGAAGAGCGTTAACATAAAGCCAATCAACAATAAAACCCTAGAAAGAGAGAGAAACTGACTTTGAGTTAAGTCATCAAGATAATCAGATGCTTAGACATTAGCAAAAAATTATAAGCCATACCAAGAAACAGAAAAATATGGCTCAAAGGGAACAAATTAAAAGTTCAGAGGAGGCACAGAATTTGGAACTAATCAAAGACATTCAAACAAATCTCTTAAATCAATTCAAGGAGATGAAAGAAAATATGCATAAGTAAATAAAGGATATTAAGAAGACAATGTGTGGGCATAAAGAAAAATTTGATAATATAGAAAGAAACATAACAGAAATTATGAGGATGAAAGGCACAATAGTAATATTAAAAATATTAATAGAAAATATTAATAGAGGCATACAACAGCAGATTTGAACAGGCAGAAAAAAGAATCAGTGAACTAGAAGACAGGGCAATTGAAGTTGTACAGTCAGAAAAACAGATAGAGAAAAGAATAGAAAAAATTGAGGAGTGTCTCAGGGATTTGAGTGACAGCACAAAGTGCACAAACATATATGTCATGGGTGTCCTAGAAGGAGAAGAGAAGGGAAAAGGGGCAGAAAGAATTTTTAAGAATATAATGGCTGAAAATTCCCTAACTGTTATGAAAGATATAAATATACATTTCCAGGAAGCACAGAATAAATCCTAATAGATCTGCCATGCAACACATAGTAATCAGAATGTAAAATGTAAAGAATAAAGAGAGAATTCTGAAAACAGCAAAAGAAAGGTGATTTGTTACATACAAATGACCCTTGATAAGACTGAAGGCCTATTTCTCATCAGAAAACATGGAGGCAAGAAGGCAGTGGTATGATATATTTAAGGTACTGTAGCAGTTTGGCATTGTTTATAAATTCCAAAAATAGTTATTGGATTATGTTTGCAAACAGGTCTGTCAGATGTATCACTTTTATTTGATTAAATTATGATCAGGACTTTGGGCCACATCAGTAGGGCACTGAGTTCCCACCCCTTGGTGGGTGGAGACTCACAAATAAAAGACATGGAAAAGGACAGAGTTGGAGTTTTTGATGTTGGAGTTTTGATGCTGGAGTCTTGAGTTGGAGCCCTGGGAAGTAAGCACACAAAGGAGCTTGGTCGTGAGGAAAGAGAGAAGACCCAGGGAAGAGAAACAAGCAGTTTGCCTAATAGTCTACAGCTGGCCTTGTGGAGATAATGGAGCACCTGAGCCTGGAAAGGGGCAAGCCCCAGGAAGAGAGGAACCCAGGAAGCCTGAACTCTTACAGATATCGGCAGCCATCTTGCTCCAACATGTGGCAATAGACTTTGGTGAGGGAGGTCACTTGTGCTTTATAGCCTGGTAAGCTTCTACCCCAAATAAATACCCTTTATAAAAACCAACCCATTTCTGTATTTTGCATCAGCACCCCTTTCGCTGACTAATACAGGTACTAAAAGAAAAAAACTGCCAACCCAAAATTCTTTCTTCAAAACTGTCCTTCAGAAATGCGGGAGAGTTTTAAAATATTCACAGATAAACAGAAACTGAGACAGTTTTGTCAACAAAAGACCTGTCTTAAAAGAATGAATAAAAGGAATTTTGCAGGTTGAAAGGAAAAGACAGTAGAGAATGACTTGGAGTACTGTAAAGAAATGAAGAATCAGCGTATAAGTATGCTATTGAGCTAATTTGATAACTTTTAAAATTAGTAGGCTATATATGTAGATTGTGCAATAAAAGCCTCAGGGTAACCACAAAAAGAGTATTTGAAAAATATACAGAAACAGAAATGAGAAAGGGATGAGTCAGACACATCACAAAATATCAACTATACTGGAAAGGATGTTGCAATAAAGTAAAAGAGAGAAGAAAAAAAGGATATGACTTACAAAAACCGAAGGACAAGGAATTGTGGGAAGATGGCATCACATTAACAGGTGGAGCTCAATGCTCTCACAAAAACAATGGAGAAAGAGCCAAAAGCTATCTGAGGGACCTGCGTTGGTGGTCAGCAGACCAGGACAGTACTGCACAACTCTCAGGAGGGTGAAGGACAGATAGATGAAGAAGCTGAAACAACAGACATGAATTACCAAGCCCCCGTGGCAGCCAGGAAAGGTTCCCCTCCCCCACCCTGAATATATTAAGCTGTTGTAAAACCCCTGGCTCACTGCAGCTGACTGAGAGGGAAACAGATACCTTCCTCTCTGTCAGCTGTTTCAAGGGAAAAGGGAGGGGAGTCAGGGGGCTTTTGTTAAGTGAATTCAGTCAGCAGAGCCTGCTTTGAATCTCCACTCCAGAGATTCAGCAAAGGAACACAGGAAAGCCCAGACTGAAATACCTCTGTGGAGACACCTCTGTGGAAAGGTGTGTTGATGTGCACCATCTGCTGACTGTTCTGGAAATTGCATGGACAAAAACTGTTCTCTGTTTTATCTGTATCCCAAACCCTGGGAGAGAATCTGTGCCCCACTAGTGAGTCCTTGGCCCAATTTTGATAACTTAAGCCAGGCAATTTTAAAGAGTTAGAATAAGTTGAACCAAATATCAAAGAAAAAATAGGCAAGAGAGAGAAACTGGCCATTAGAGTAAATACATCATCATATTCAGATGGCTAGACATCAGCAAAAATTATAAGCCATGCTCAGGAACAGGAAGAGATGACTCAGCCAAAAATCCTGAAGAGACACAGGAATTAAGACAATTAATCAGTGATAATCACACAACTCTCTTAAAACAACTTCACAGAATTTAAAGAAAAATATGACTAAAGAAATAAAGGATATTATGAAGACACTGGGTGAACCTAAAGAACAACCTGAAAGCCTGCAAAGAAAAGTAATAGAACTTATGGGAATGAAAGACACGATGGATGAGATTAAAAATACATTAGAGGCACATAAAAGCAGATTTGAAATGCTTGAAGACAGAAGCAGTCATTTTGAAGAGAGAACATTTGAACTGGAAAAGACAGAAGAACAGAAAGAGAAGAGAATGGAAAAAAGTAGAACAGAGTTTCAGGGAATTAAATGAACAATGCAAAACACACAAACATTTGCATTATCAGAGTCCCTGAAGGAGAAGAGAATGGAAAAGGGGCAGGAAAAATATTTGAGGAAATAATGACCAAAAACTTCCCAACCCTTAGGAAAAGCATAAATATCAATATCCAAGAAGGACAATGCACCCCAAACAGAATAAATTCAAATAGATCTACTCCAAGACACTTACTATTCAGAATGTCAAATATCAGATATAAAGAGAGGATTCTGAAACAGCAAAGCATCACATAAAAGGGAAACTCAAAAGGTTTAAGTGCTGGACCTCTCATCAGAAACCATGGAGGCAAGAAGAAAGTGGTATGATATATTTAAAGTACTGAAAGGGAAAAACTGCCAGCCACTGTACCTGGCAAAACTGTCCTTCAAAAATGAGGGTGAGTTCAAAGTTTTCACAGACAAACAAAATCTGATAGAGTATGTAATCAAAAGACCAAAATTACAAAAGATACTAAAGGGAATGCTGCAACCTGAAAGGGAAAAACAAGGGCAAGAGATTTGGAGAAGAGTTTAAAAATGAAGATTATTAGGAAGGATAAACTAAAGGATAAGAAGACAGACAATAGAATGATATGACAATAATGTAGGACAAAATGGATGAAGTAAGTAATGCCTTTACAGTAATAAAATTGACTGTTAGAGTATTGAATTCCCCCAACAAAAAATATAGACTGGTAGAATGGATTAAAAAATGTATGAGCCATGTATAAGTTGTCTACAAGAGACCCACCTCAGATGTAAGGTCACAACCAGTTTAAAACTGAAAGGTTGGAAAAAGGTACTCCACACAAATAGTAACCAAAAAAGAGCTGGAGTAATGATACTAATACCGGACAAAATAGATTTCAAATGCAAAACTGTTATAAGGGATGAAGAAGGTCATTTATATTAATAAAAAGGGACAATCACCAAGAAGAAATAACTGTACTAAATTATTTATGCACCCAACCTGAGTACCCCAAGATATGTGAGACACACACTGGCAAAGCTGAAGGGAGAAATAGATGTCTCTACAATAATAGTTGGCAACTTCAATATACCACTCTCAGTATTGGATAGAAAATCTGGACAGATAATAAATAAAGAAACAGAGAACTAGAATAATATGATAAATGAATTAGACCTAGCAGTCATTTATAGGGCATTGCACCCCAAAACAGCAGGCTATACTTTCTTTTCAAGTGCTCATGGATCCTTCTCCAAGATAGACCCTATGTTGGGTCACAAGACAAGTCTCAATAAATTTTAAATGATTGAAATTATACAAAACACTTTCTCTGATCATAATGGAATGAAGCTGGAAATCAATAATGGATAGAAATAGGGAAAATTCATAAATATATGGAGTTTAAACAACATTCTCTTAAACAACCAGTGGGTCAAAGAAGAAATTGCAAAAGAATTCAGTAAATATCTTGAGATGAATGAAAATGAGAACACAACATATCTAAACCTATGGGACACTGCAAAGGCAGTGCTGAAAGAGAAATTTATAGCCCTCAAGCTTATAGTTTAAAAAGAAGAGCTAAAAGTAAAGATCTAACTGCACACATGGAGGAACTAGAAAAAGAAGAGCAAACTAATCCCAAACCAAGCTGAAGGAAAGAAATAGTAAAGATCAGAGTAGAAATAAATGAAATTGAGAACA
>JAQZBX010014872.1:0-38158 GCA_029593785.1 Cabassous unicinctus
TCTCTCTCTCTCTCTCTCTCTCTCTCTCTCTCTCTCTCTCTCTCTCCCCCCCCCCTCCCTCCCTCCCTCCCTCTCTCTCTCTCTCTCTCTCTCTCTCTCTCTCTCACCCCCTTCTTTTAGAAACAAGTCTTGCCCTTTGTAGACTGGGTAAACCCCCAGGTTCTTAATTAGAGAAGGGGAGTGTTGGGAAATTCTAAGGGGGAGATAACAGACTTCTTGCTACTACTGACAGGCACGGGGCAGGGAAGGACGGGTCAAGCAATGAATTAGAAAAATATCATGCAATGTCACTAGATTTGTACCTTAGCCAGTGAAGTGAGATATATTGATTGCACGTAGATGTCAGAAGTATTAAAGAAGAACAGAGGGTTTTGATAGCAAGTCAATTCCATAATAGAGATCTCTAACAGCAGATATGATAACTTATGTAGGAATTTACAGATCACAAGAACTTTTACATATTTTACATTAATTATTCCTCATAACAACCAGGAAGAATAAACAGAAGAGTTTTATTGTCTCCATTTTAGGAATATGAAAATGGAAGCCAATGGAGATTAATCAATTTGTCTGAACTCCCATAATCTGTAAATAGCAGAGTTAATGCTGGAATGCATTTTTAGACCCTTCTTTCCATCTCACTAATCCCTTATGTTGACTCCTTAGATTACCAAATCAGGGCACTTGGCAAAGAACCCATAGGATGCTAAATGAGGGAAAGATTTCATCACACTGGGGTGCTCGGAGCAAGGCATTATAGGGCAAGAGATATGGGACCTGCTTCTTAAATGACAGGTAGGATCAAGAGAGGTAGAGAGGAGTAGAAGGGTTTCCAGATGAGGACTCAAAGTGCAGGACATTAGGCAAGAGAAAAAAAAAAACAGCTTGACTGGTACAGAGAAATAGCAGAAAATTGGAAATGGTCAGTTAGGACGAGGTAGGAACTTTATCCAGAAGGAAGTGGAAAGCACCAGGGTTTTGAAGGATGCATGAATCCATCAAAGCCACTGGGGAAGAGCATTGTGACCAGATGCTCAAGTGGGTGGTTCAAAGGGGGCCAGATGGACCCCAAGATTATGGAATCAGCGTAGGCAAGCTAGCCAAAGGACCAGGAAATTATTACATTAGCAGTGAGTACAAAGGAGTTGGGTTTTAGGGAAGCAGAGAATGAGTAAATTCCCATCACTGAATCACAGAGATGGTTTCCAGAAAGGAGGACTCAAGAGACGGGCTCAAATTATAGATAAGGAACTTGAAACAGTTTTTATCTTAAAAATTCTATATTTGGACCAATCATGAAGCAAATGAGGTTAAGAAATGTTTATGTTAGAAGATTTGCATGCAGAGAACTGTTTTCCTCTTCTTGGTTTCAGGGCAGCCAGACAGAAAAAATTAAGTGTAATTAAATATAAAAAGTATCAATTAGCACTGATTCTCCCATCTACAGAGAGAAATGACCAGTTGGAATGAGTGATCTAATCCTCTCTCAGGTCTTATAAGGAAATGGAAACCCAAACATCCATCTAATTATATGGGAAGAAATCATAGGAAAATAAATGGAACTCTATACAAAGAGGGTTTTTTTTTTTCAAAGCAGCCCTGATTCAGCAAATCATTCTAATATCTAAAGTAATATTTGGAATCCTGTTAACTTATACTCACAGAATCTGACAGCCTTAGGGTGACACAGAATCTCAGTCTTGAGCAATCTACCTATCAATAGATATTTAAAACCTTTTATTTAACAAGAGTTAGCAGGTAAGCTGGCAGAATGAACACACGTAACATTAATTTCCACTTTCAGTAGTTTTTACCAAGTAGATTAAAACCAGCTACTTCCCACAGTATAGCCTCCATTCTCAAAAACTTCATGGTCAATGCTGAGGGATAGTCCTCCACTATACCTTTTCTGTTCTTTCTCCAATTATCTCCAATGGGCCCACCAACCCCTTTGTCATTCTGCCTGTCCCATTTCCCTCCACTCCTTGTTCATGATGATCATACTTGTGTATCATGGGTGCCAGAGCTCTTGAAAGGATTTCCCCAGGGCACTGGATTCATAGCATATTCTACTTGGCAGAGTTTCTCTCCAGCTTCCCCAGTCCTTAATATCCACCTCCCAAATATACATATATGCATACCCAGCATTTTGGCAATATCCTTAATATAGGGCAGATGCTTTACCAAAAAGTGATATTAAGTTTAACAAGAAAAAAACAATTCATTCAGCAGTTTGTATAATAAGTTGGCAAATCTCCCTCAATTACGCCAACACAAACCCTCCCCACCTGCCCCACACTCCTGAGCATGACTGACCTTACTTGGGGGCTCAGACACCTCCAGTCTTAATGGACCCCATTGTTCTTGGATAGACCATCCCTTCAGTATCTATGAAAAGCCCATAACCACACATGGCAGGAGGTCCAAAGCCTCCATCATGATCTCCCTGTGTTCCCCTGAACGAGTGCACTCCACTGCCTGCTTCTCTGCCATCCTCGGGGTGATGGCATCCTTACCCTTTTTTTTTTTTTTTAAATAAATTTTTTATGGCATCCTTAGTCTTAAGTGTCCACTTGGCCAGGCTGTAGGATCTGGTTATATAATCAAACACCAATATAGGTGTTGCTATCAAAATACTCTGTAGCTGTCGTTAACATCTACAGTCGGTTGACTTAAAGGAGTTTCCCTCAATGATGTGGGTGGGCCTCATTCAATCAGTCGAAGACATATAAGCAAAAACTAAGAATTCCTGGAAGAACTTCTCCCTCAGGAGGGCAGCACTGAAGCCTACCTGAGTTTCCAGCCTCCAGGCCTACTCTCCAGATTTTGGATGTGCCAGCCCACACAATCATGTAAGCCAACTCCTTAAATATATATATATTTATATACTTATATATTTACATTTGTGTGTGTTTATATATATATATACACATACATCTACATATGTACATATATATATACATACACAGTTCATTCTTGTTACCTGTGATAGTTATGTTCTGTAAAGTCACCAGGAATGCTGAATTACTGAATATGGAACCATTGCTCCTAGGAGAAATACAGGGTTAGTTCCTATGAGCCTCTGGTCACAATATTTTTGTCAGTCAATCAAAACATAACCTTGTTTTATGGGTGTTTCTGTTTGAAGACACCTTATTTAATATATACTATTGATTCATTAACATTGAATTCACGGCCACAGCACTATAATTCATGCCTGAATGAAACTTATCTAACATACATATTTCCACCATAAGGCATATCACAGACTTCTTACACTTAGGAACACTAGACAGTTCTTCAGAACTATATTTCAGGGCCATTTTAAACAGCAAAATCACCAAAAAAAAAGCACAAAGATTATTAAAATGTTACACTAAATATATCATGAAAAGGACACTTGTTTACATTATGAGGGTTGAAACAAGAAGGCAGAGTATTAACTTGTTCAACCACAGCTGAGAACTTGGGTGTTGGGAGATTCAATTTTTTTTTTGCTGCCCTGTATGTCTTCAAATGACTCCAAAACTACCACAAGTATTGATTTTGGGGTTACAAACAAGTTTTAGCAAGTAGGAAAATTCACAAATACGGAACCCATAAAGAATGAGGATCAACTGTGTGTGTGAGTGCCCATGTGTATGTGTGCATGTATATATAAATCCTATTGGCTCCTTTCCTCTGGAGAACTCTGGTTGATACAAATTTTGATACCAAGAGTGGGATGTGGTCAATGGTTTGGCTAGATGGTTAGGGACTTGTAAAGAACAAATTGTAAAACTGGTGACAAGGAGGTCTGAGGAAGACATGTGTGGATAGACTTCTCTGAATGGGCAAAATCAAGAAGATATTTGCATCCCATGTGAATGCTGACCAAAGGGTGATCTCAGCAGAGGGGAAATTTTTTAATAATCAAAGTGATAAGATGACCTGTTCTGTGGATACCAGTCAGCTTCTTTCCCCAGCCAATCCTGTCATTGTCCAACGGGCTCATGAACAAAGTGGCCACGGTGGGAAGCATGAAGGTTATACATGGGCTCAGCCACATGGACTTCCACTCACTTGAGGCCTACCTGGCTACAGCCACTGCTGAGTGCTTATTCTGCCAGAAGCAGAGAAACCAAAACTGAGTCTCCAATATGGCACCATTCCTGGAGGTGATCAGCCATCTGCACAGTGGCAGGTTGATTACACTGGACCATTTCCAACATGGAAGAGGAAGCATTTTGTTCTTATTGGAGTAGACATTTGTTCTGGATATGGATTTGCCTTCCCTACATGCAATGCTTTGGCCAAAACTACCATCTGTGGACTTATTATCCACCATCTTGAAATTCTCTGTAGCATTGCTTCTGATCAAGAACTGACTTCACAGCTAATGAAGCACAAAAATGGACCCATGTTCACAGATGGCCCTAGTTCCCCATCATCCTGAAACAGCTGGATTGACAGAACAGTGGAATGGCCTTTTGAAGACTCAATTACAACACCAGCTATGTAGCAAAATCTTGCAGGGTTGGGGCAATATTCTCTGAAGGCTGTACATGCTCTAAATCAGCATCCAATCTATGGTGCTATTTCTCTGATAGCCAGGATTAATGAGTCCAGTATGGAAATGAGAGAGGCACCCATTTTTTCTTCATCTCTCCATAACCTTATTCTCTTCTGTTCTAGAGGTCTTAGTTCCAAAGGGAGGAGTGCTTCCACTAGGAAATACAACAATGATTCCACTGAACTGGAAGTTAAGACTGCTACCTGGTCGCTCATGCCTCTGAATCAAGGCAAAAAGGGAAGTTATAGTACTGGCTAAGGTAACTGATCCTAATTACCAAGGACAAATTTGACTGCCACTAGGAGGTAAGGAAGAATATTTCTGGAATACGGGAGATCCCTTAAGGCAAATCTTAGTGCTACCATGCCCTATGACTAAAGTCAAGATAAAACTACAACAACCCAATTCAGGCAGGACTACTAATGGCCCAGACCCTTCAGTAATGAAAGTTTGGGTCATTTCACCAGGCAATAAATCACAACCAGCTGAGGTGGTTGCTGAGGGCAAAGGGAATATGGAATGGATAATGGAAATTAATTAAGGTAATTACAAATAGCAACTATGACCACATAACCAAATGTAGAAACAAGGACTGTAATTGTTATAAGTATTTCATCCTCATTTCGTGATGAATATGTGTGTGTGTATGTATGTATGTATGTATGTATGTATACAATATCTTTGTTTCCTTCCTTTTCTTATCCCCTTACCATATAGCATAAGATGTATTAATTATAGTTAACTTTACATCACAATATTAATGTGACAGGATATCAAGAAGAGTAAACTACATCCAATGACTTTGGTGAAAGGGTTAGTGTACTTTCAGTTGTATGCAGGATATCAGGTTAGGCAAAAATGCAACTTTGTTATTGCCTTTATTTGTAGATTAAGTATGGAGGTGTGTATGGGCACCGAGTTGACAAGGGGTGGACTGTGATGGTTAGTCTTCCGTACCAACTTGGCTAGGATATAGTACTGTGACAGTCTGAAGCTGGGTGGACCCCAGAAGATCATGTTACAGTTAATACACTCCTGTGCATGTAAACCTACCATAAATGGGTAGGTGGGACTTTTGATTAGATTCAGTTAAGGGGCCTTTAATTTGATTAAATTACTTCAGCAGGGCATGAACCAGGGTGGGTCTTGATCCTTTTACTGGAGTCCTTTATAAACAGGAGAAACATGCAAAGACCCACAGAAAGAAGGCCTCAGAGACAGAGAGAAAACCCAGGAGCTCATACAGGAACCCAGAAGAGAAGAAGTCACAGACGAAGCAGCCAGAAGCTGAAGCAACGAGACGCAGAAGAGAAGCAGATGCCTCCATGTGCCTTGCCATGTGAGAGAGGACACAGGACCGCTGGGGGCTGATTTCTCGGTGAGGCTCTTGATACAGCCTCAGAATTGTAAGCTTATAACTTAACAAATACCCACGGTAAAAGCCAACCCATTTCTGGTATATTGCTCCTAGCAGCCTTTAGCAAACTTAAAACAAGTAACCAGTTATTTAATCAAACAATCAAACATTTATCTAGGTGCTGCTATGAGGGTAATTTGTGCATGTGGTTAACATCTACTGTTAATTGACTTTAGGGAAAGGAAATTCTCCTCATAACGTGGGTAGGCCTCACCCAATCAGCTGAAATCCTTAACAGCGAAAAGTAAGATTTCCCAGAGAAGAAATCTGCCTCAAGACTACAGCATCAAATCCTGCCAGAGTTTCCAGACTCTGGAATTTTGGACTTGCCAGCCCTCACAGGCATATGAGCCAATCCCTACAAAACTAGAGGAATATATATATATATTATATATATATATATAGTTGGCTCTGTTTCTCTGGAGAACCCTAACAGATACATATGGTTTCTGTGACAGATATCCTCTTTCCAACCACTTCACTCTTACTGGATGCCATGGTTTTTCTACCTTTCCTAAAGCATTTCTAAAGCAAGAATCTTTTTTTTTCCTGGAGGTACCTGGGATTGAACCCAGGACCTCACACCTGAGAAGCAGGCACTCAACCCCTGAGCCACAGTCACTTCCCAACAAGAGCTGGTTTTTTCATTTGTTTGTTTGCTTGTTTGTTTGTTTGTTTGTTTGTAGGAGGTGCTGGGGATCGATCCCAGGACCCTGCATATGGCAAGCAGGCACTCAACCACTTGAGCTACATCCGCTTCTGCAAGAGTCTTGTATGTAGTAGAATTTTACTGATGGCTGAAGAGTACTAGAGAGTACTCACAGCACAGAACAGGGAACAACTTCCTGTCAATATTAGACAAAGGTGTTCCTAGAAATGTATTGATTATTCTTAAATACAAGGGATTTCTCGCAGGCTGTGCTCCTCCATAGGCCACACACAAACTCCTTCCGTGCTCTTAGGAGCCCTCTCTCCTCCTCTGTCCTCACATCCTCCTCCCTCACCATTCACAGACCTTTATCCTGTCTACCTACTTTATTTTGTTATGCAGAGCAATAAAATATTACCTTTGTCTCATCCTGACCCAACCTGAATAAGCCCAGGATATCATGCTTTTCTCAATCAAAAAGCCTATCAGGGCTTTTTTCCAAAGCATTAGAATCATTCCCTCAGAGATACATCATGCCATTCTCCCAGAAGCTAGAAACAGCAGCAAATTTTTCTTTTGGTAACAACCTTTCTCTGCTTTGTTTGCAGTGACTGCATATGTGGGGAATCTTTTCACTGGGGCTTCTGACCCGCAGCACTTCTTTCCGGAGCTCACACTGCAGTCTCCTGGGGATGCTCTCCTGCAGCTCTGAAAGGTGTGGAAACCAGCAGTATTCAGAGGTCATGATCTCTGGGGGCTGACCTCACTCCAACGCCCACTCACAAGACCCCCAAGACCCACTGACCTCTCCGAGGCAAGAGAAATTTATTTTCTTTCCTTTCAGAGCCATCTTTTATTACTCTGCCAGAGCCACCTCTCCCAGAGGCAACTCTTGGCCAGGCAGTAGAATATCCTTTCAACCCCCCTTGGTGGCCTTGCTTTCCAAACAATCCACATGCACATTGCCCAGTGCCTCCTACACCTGCCAACTTCGCTACTTACTCTAAAGTGGCATGTCTTTGCCATGAGAAAGCTCTGAAAGTTTCTTGTATTTCCACTTTCCAGGGGACTCTCTGAGATCATCTTTGCCATCTGAACTTCCCAGTCCTCATTTTCCAGCCTTGCCCACTTCCCTGTCCATTTCCATCTTTCCTCACCTGGAGGAAAGATGGCGGCTGTAATAAAGTACCACAAACTAGGTGGTTTAAAACAACAAGAATTTATTCACTCACAGTTCTAGAGGCCAGAAATCCAAAATCCAGCAGGGTCTCACTCCTTCTAAAGGCTCCAGGGAGAATCCTTCCTTGCTTCTTCCAGATTCTGGTGGCCCCACGCATGCCTTGGCTTATGGCTCTGCCAATTTCTGCTTCCGTCTCCACGTGGACTTCTTGTCTGTGCCTGTCAAATCCCCTTCTGCCTCTTCTAAGGACATGTATCATAGGATTTAGGGTTCAGTCACATAATCCAGGCTGATAGCATCTCTAGATCCTTAACTTAATTACATCTGCAAAGCCCCTATTCTTCAAAGAAGGTCATATTCACAGGTCCCAGGTAGACCTATCTTTTGGGGAACCACCATTCAATCCACTTTAAGCTCCCCACTTTAAAGCCCTGGCCTGACCTTCCTGTAACCTCCCTAGCCTCCCCTAGGTTCAGGGGGAGATTCACTGGTTTTGTCCAGCGTGTTGCTTCGACTTGAGGGAAATCCGTTCCCTTTACTCCAACCAGTAGATACTGCCTCGCCACAAAGAAAATTGCCCCCCGAGCTCTAGTTTCACATGCTGGGAATCTAAGGTAGTGTAAATTGGGGAACACAACAGAGTGTCACTTGACTTTTCCATCTTCCACAGCAGAACGGAAATTTTAACTTTCTTTTCTCTCACCTTCCCTGGAATTCTGTGCATAATACTGCCAAACAGCATTTTTCCAAAGCATGATCTGCAGAAGAAGAGACATTGCGGGGTATTCCATAATTACATGCCCACTAGCTCATTATAGGCACTGGGAAGCCTGCAGTAAAGAAACTTGCTTAGCCTCATTTAACCCAATATTGCCCTTTTAAGATCTTTATGTCAATATCCTGCAGAACACAGTTTAGGAAATTTTTTTTCAAATATTAGGAGTGTCATGAAATTAATATTCCATAAGGAGCAGTTATTGTCTTCTCATTACCAACATTAGAATTCACAGATATATTTTGTCACCTTTGTACTGTAAATCTAAAATTTAAGGTCTTAATCTGACCAATTTTGGGTTTTGTGCTTGGGGCTGAGCATATGGAATTAGCTGCCTTCTATACAGAATGAAGTCACAGAAACAGCTCAGAGCAACCCTCAAGATATTTCTGAAGGCAGTGACCCATCTCCTCTTCTGCTTCTCTTTCCAGCCACCTCCTAGTACCCGTGCTTCACAAGGAACAAACGCTGACTGAACGTCCACTAATTGAGAACAAGGCAGTGAAGTGTAACACGCCCACTTGCACAAATGTGATCTCTATATGAGACACATAAGCTTTAATTATTTTTCCTTTTTACAGACATAGTAGGATAAGATTTCAATAATTACATATATGTAATTGTATGTTTTATTATAAATTAGAAGCACTATGTGCCACAAAATAATTTGCAAGAAAGTTTTCAGCAGGTCATCTGAAATTACAGAACTTGAAAACTTTAAGTGCAGACAGCACATATTGTTCCAAAATAGGCACTCTTTGTAGGGTGCCTCTCCACTTCCTGAGAAGGCAAGCTAGGGTCCTGGAGTGGACACCGTTCCAGTTCCTTGTATGATCTCAGACAAATCTTTCTGAACATGGATGGCTTAATATATACCCCCAGCCTCATAAGGTATTTGTAGCTGTGATGCTTAAACAAGCAAAGCATGTCTATTCAGCAATAGAGTAAGTAGTTCTGAGTGCCTCGTCCATGCCAGGCTCTGAGGTCCTATCTCTGAGATGCGGGGGACAGAGTCCCAGTCCTCCCACAGGCACAGATGGGACAGCACTTGGAAAAGTTAAGGCTCTAAACAGTTCAGGATACTACTATGTTGAATTAACTTTTTTGTTGATGTTAACACATCATTTTTCTAATATTAAGAATATTTTTAAATCCTTGGCCTTAGAAACTTAGGCTTTGTTTTTATAGGAAGTGAAATGGAGTTGAAAGATTAATGTTTTTGAAAAACAAATCTCCTTAATTTAAGCCATAGAGATGAGGAAAGTCAACAAACATTAAAAAAAAAACTGCAAGAAAACTTCAATATTAGATTCAAGCTTGAAAAACTTTACATTATAATCATTTTTAAGCACAAAATCAACAGAGCGTTTTATAAAGAGAGGAAGTCAAAATTCCCAATCAGACTTTAGAAAACGGAATTTGCATCAGGGAGAAAAATAAGAGTATAACACACGGATATTGGGTTGCCAAAGGGTCACTTAGTCCTAGGTGTCCAGAAGACAAATCAGATGCATAAAATGAAGACAATTCTTACCATAGTAGAGAGTTATGAGCAAAATCATGAAGGCACAAAAATAAAACTAAGAAGTTCACGTGGAAACCAATGCCCTTCTCGACACTGTTCTAATTGCAGCTCCTAGAGTATTTGAGGAATAGCAGGTTCCAAGGCAGGACAGAAGATGCAGAGGCAAACACCATGCAAGGCTCCATTCCATTGCTCCAGTTTTACCAGTGAGACCTCAGTGTATTTGGAGAATTGGACTAAAATGTTTCAAGTGTTGGCAATCAATATTGAACGGTTACGCAGCTTCTTCCAACCTCTTTTCCCAACTCCACCACCAACCTAACGTTTTGAAAATCGGGTGTACGTCACTCTCCCAGTTGGGGATGTTGCTATGTAACAAAGAACATGCCGGTTCATCTTCCCTTTAGCTCTAGACACAGCTGGAAGGAAAGAAAAGGAAGCCCATTTTAAAGCATTTCAGAGCTACTCTCTATGCCAGACTACGAGATTGCTCTGCTTAGGATCTAAAATATGCTTACTTTAAATCATCTTTGTTGACACAGCGACAAACTTCAGCAAATGCTGGAGCCAGGCTCAACTAGATTTCTTTTAAACTTTCATATGTGAGTGAACATCTCCCTTTGATTTCTGCCTAATGTTCATCTGCTGTAATTTTTACCAAGTTCTAAAAAGAAAATCATCGAGCATTCTGTATTTTGTATTTTACGGTAAAAATGTCAAGTGGACAGTATTTACCCATTTCAAGTAAATTTTGCCTCTTCTTTCTCTCAAAATGTTTTTTCTGATAGTGATCATTTCTCTTTATAAGTAGTCCTTCTAATCCATGTAACTCTCTCTGATTCCAAAATAATGATAATTGGACCTGAACTTGCAGAAAAAAATACAGAAGTAGAACCAAAGCTACAGGGTGGAGGTTGAGGGAGTGGGGGGTAGAACCACTTTGTTTTTCAATGCGATCACAGTTTTCTGACTCTCCACGGGGAGAAATGTGCTGTTCCCTGTGCAGAGCTAAAGGCTCATATCCTCCAGCCTGTGTCCTCAGGCTTCCTCTCTGACCTGCAAGGAGAGACCTGAGCTGCGCGTTCCCCCTGAGTGACTGGCTGGGGAACCTCAGGCCAATCCCTGGTAATCTCTCTGAGCTTCAGGGCCCTTTTCCGTAAACTCTGGAATACCTTCTCTGCCCATTTCAGAGTTATGAACACATCCAAGCTTCCTAACACCGTAGTCAAAGTCCTTCGCAGTCTGGTCCCACTGCAAACATTCCTGAATCCCCCACGCAGCCTAGACTCCAACAGGCCTCAAACATACCCCACACTTATTCATCTCTATGTCTCTGTTCCAGCTTCTTTCTTTCTAGAACAGCCTCCTTCTCCTTATACAATTCAGGCCCAACTCAGAGCATCCCTGATTTCCTCCTGTAATAAGATCTTTCCCTTCCTGTCTCTTCCTTCCTTATGGAACTCTTCATATCTCTGTGGTTGAGAGTTATTTCTATACAGCCACAGCTTCCCTACTGGATGTAGGCAAAGACTTCAGTTTACCCATCACTCTATCTCCCTCTCCTTCCCACCCCAAGATCCAGACAGAGGCTCAATTTTTAGCAATGTCCATAAATATTTATTAGATTAATAAATACATCTTATAAGTTACTTCACTAAGCCAGACTCTCTTCCTTTAAAAGTGGGCATAGAAAGGGGTGATCATATTTGATAACTAGTTTGAGTCCATCTAAAAAAAAGGCAAGAAAAATTCATTATGAGATTAACAATGTTACATGATAAGCACAAATCATAGATCCAGGGACATCAGAATCTTGTTGTTTCTTCCAGCCTCCTGATTCTGGTTAGTAAACCTTTAGGGGAAAGCAATGTGTTTGTCTTGCAGGGGGGCCTCACAGTTCATCCTCTGGGGTCTCCAAGACCAAATTTAATGAGAATGCTTCAAGATGCTCTCCACCCATAAGAGCTGAGACAACCTCAGCCTCTGTGGTACCTGGAACTCCTCTTTGTCTTTATGAGTCACATTCAATACTACGGGCACGGGGGGCGTGGGAAGGACCATAAACATTGGGAGAAATGCCAACCTTGAAGTCAGATGGGGGATCAGTGTGTCTTAACATGCCTGTTTTGTGAGATGACACATTCATCGCCAGTAAATAACAAGGCTACCAAGGATATGATTTTCTTGCCTAGAAACCAACCACCTTTTGTCTAAATAAAGTCCCACTTGACTTCTTAAGTTTTACAAATCAGTGTCTTTGCACATATACAGTAAATATCAAGGCCCTCGGGAAGGAGTGGGATCAGAAGCCCTGTGTTTGGAGTCTCGGGCTCCCAGCACAGTCACATCCCATTCTAGTTCTTCTTGCACAAGACACAGCACACGAGCCCTCTCTGGTCTGGCCCTGGGTAACCTACATTCTTGGGTGCCTGACACACTGAGTAGCTCATCATTCTCAACATATCAGACATCTTCTCAGCTTTATGCCTTTGTTAATGTCAACTCCTTCCTCTCTCTTCTCTGCTAAATGAAGGCCTTTAAGGCTCACCTTCAACAACACCTCCTCTGAGTCCATTCCTGAATGACCAGGCAAATTATTTGTCCCTGCATCTATGCTCAAATATGACTTTATTTAGTACTTGGAATGTCATGTGTTTGCTAGTTGGGTACCTATGTAGCTCTCGTCATCCAGAAGGACAATCAAATACCCACCTTTATATTTCAAGAAACTAGCATGGGACCTGACACATAATTGTGTCCACTCAAATCTGTCCTCCATGATAGAGAACTGTCACCTCAAAGTGTCCATTCAGCTAAAGATGAGGAACTTCCCAAGTCCCTTTCATCTAGAGAGGGTCATCTATGTAGTTGTCCCCATGGTATGTGAGGTGAAGTGATGTGTGCCTCTTTTGGACCAAGATGGTTAAGAAACAGGTGTGTCTTCTCCACCCTATGTTTCTCCTTCCACAGGCAGGTCACAGGGGATGGCAGGGCTACAAAACAGGAGCCTATGTCCTCGAATCACTGCATGGAAGAAAGTTTCCCACCAGCCAGGAATGTCCTTATTAGGCCATCACATGAGCAAGAAAGAAACTTCTGTTGTGCTGAGCCACTGAAATGTGGGGCTTCAATTTTTAAAGAAACCTTATCCTAACTAACACAGATTAATTCTCAAGAATGTATGTTTTATTTAATTGAATAATTCTGTGTCCTTATCCTTCTAAGACCTAAATCATAAAGCAAGGATAAAGGAGAGGGAAGGAAGGAGAAGGGGAGAGGAAAGGAAAGTGAGGGAAGAAGAGACGGAAGGGCGGAAGCAGGGAGGGAGGAAAGGAAGAAGACCGTATACAATGAATTGTAGTCACACTGGCCCCTCAGGTGTAACCACCCGCTGCTTATGTCCTGACCAACAACTGGGTAAATTTTGACCAGGCCCTTTTTAACTTTTGCTGCTATATCCATAGTGCCCAAAACAGTCCCTGAGACAAAGCAGATATGCAATAAGTATGAGTCAAATTAATTAGTAGGCAAAATTATGAAATTAATATCATGCCTTTTTTTCCTTATACAATGACCCCAATAAATCAAGTCTCACTAAATGTAGAAATGATGATAGTCAAGTATGAAATAATTTCTTTTCCCAGAGGGTTGGAAATGCAACATATATGACCATAATATGCATCTGAATGCCTGTGATGTACAGAAGCCCCAAGGAATCAGTGTTCTCTAGAAGCTTTCTTCTAAAATGACAGCGTATCACTTGCTATTAAAGAACTGATATTTAATGGTCGACACTGTACTACATAAAAGGAAGCATTATTTTTCCCTTTCTTATCCTGCTCTCCAAAACAAATTACTTATTATTATAAGAATTTTGAGAAAAACCTTCAGAAGATATTTGGGGGAAGGGAGGGCAGGCGGAAAAGAGAAATTTCTAAAATAGAATAAAAAAGAATCCACCCTCAACATCAAAGAAAGAGGGAAGAGAGCACATGTGGCGATGAGACCAATTTAATCTACATCCTCGGGTTGGATGGTCCAATTATCGCAGCATATATATATATATATATATAAATATATAAAAAGCTAAATTTTGCCCAGTCCTGCTCATCAGACAACAGCTCACTGTGTCTGTTTATCTCGAAGCCATTCCCCAGTTGTACAGTAAATCTGCATTTCCAGAGATGTTCTAAAATAGAAATCCATGCAGGCTAAATTTGTTTTGGGACATATCAAGCAACAGCTAGAAATTTTTAAATGACCAACTTGTATTGCACTGAGACACTGAATGAATCGATTAGGGGAAAGCTAAAACTTGAATGGTATTTTTTGGAAGAGGCTAAGGTTAGTGTCGCCAGTGAAAACATGTAACAACCAAGAGTAGGGCTATCAATCAGAGCTTCAGAGCTGATTTCCAAATAGAAATGGGGAAAAGGAGATCAAATGGCAAAAGGGTATTGTCTTATTTCCCCCCCTCTATGCACTCCTTTCCAACTAAGTCAATAATATAATTAAATGGTCAAAAAGGCTCTCAAACCCCCCCAGGCCACCCCTCCACTAAAATTAGGAGAAAACGAGCTTTCCCATCCATCAAAGGTTATTTCTCTGTCCAGACACTTTGATCAGAAGATGGGCAATGGACTCTGCACAAGGCTACCGTTCAATGTTCAATGGCCCGATGGTTTGTGATTGATTGAGTTAAAACATGGCGTGCGCTGTGCTGCCTTTGAGAAGGGTCTCTCTTGAGGGACAAGCCTAGCTATTGTTTGGCTGCCGTCATGTTAGTGAGTGCCCTGCGGTAACCCTCGTGCTCTGAAATACTCATATTGGTTATTTCAAAGTTGGGTGCAGAATTGTGCTTTCCCGTGTCTGTCACTAATGACTTGCAGCTGTTGCTAATCTGTGCCTCTGATTTCCTTTGATTACTATGTGTATTGATGCCTGTGGTAAATAGGCATCTGCCAGGTGCCAGCACAATCAGGGGAAAAATATAAAAAGTTCCCTGTTTCAAATTCAATGTGACATTGTGCAAGTTGAGAGGCAGCCATTTAACTATTCAGAGGAAACAGCTTCCTGGGGCACCTCCGGCCAGGGACATTCCTCCCATTCCCCACACTCCAACCCTCCCCCCCACCTCACCCCCAAGGATGATGCTGACCTCCTTTAGGATTGTTTTCAGCACTAGGGGTTCCGTACCACATGACATCAGTGGAGGGAAATCTCTAAAATGGGGCCTTATGACCCAAGTTTCTAGAAAGTGGGTGCCTCACACCTTGGCAGATGAGCTTTAAGGGTATGCTCCTGCCCCACCAAATTCTCAAAAGCTTCTCCCTAACAGCGGTCCTTTGTTTTTCCCTCAGGAGGAACACCTTACGTGGGAAGGGCCCAGGGCAGTAGCACCTTCCCCTTCAGGAGAAACAGGTGATGTCTGGAAGAAAACAAAATTATCAAGACCAAAACCTAACCCTTGCAAAGAGAGTGGATCGTAGCCTCCCTCAAGCACTTCTTTTTTTTTTTCCTTCTGGTTCTTAGGAAAGCTACAGGGAATGGTAGAGTTTACCCATTTCTTATTCTTATACAGCAGTCTTGGCGCATTCACAGGTTCACTGGTGTTTCCTGTTTTGAAAAGGAAACTTCAGTTGTTGATGCCCATCCACCGTTTTATTATTGCTAGGAAACAGAGCAGGAGGCAGGTCTGCTTTCAAGTTAGTTGTGAGGGTACAAAGTTAGGCCCCTCAATGCCAGGAGCCAGAGAATAAAGACTGACTAAAAGGAATCTTAAAAAATTGGGGGCAAAATACATGAGATCTCAAGATATAATGACATCAAACAGATCACTTAAACCTTACAAAAACCTGATATGAACATGAGCACCTGGTGGAATTTTTTTATTAATCCCTGCTAGGACAATTTTTAAACCCAGACTGTGGTTGTGCCATTGATTTCTAAGCAGAGCTCAGGAATGTCTGATCGTCTACCACCAAACTGGAACAGTGTCCACTCTAGATATTTAGCCCCTGTGGCTTCAAAACTAGGTCAATAAGATAGTGCAGACCAAAACCAGATAAAAGCAGAACATAAATAAAAAGGACCTAATATCGAAATCAGAATAAATAATTATAAGTCTTAGTAAAGCCTCTTAGCTCAGTGATTATGTAAAACAGATACATCATATAAATCACCTGGGTATTGACTGCATTCAGGAAGAAATCTCTGTGCTAAAGCACAGAATTCATATTAAAGTTAACAGAGCGACAAAATTAGGAGTCAACATTCTTGAAAAGGGATATTAGGTCTCTCATTCAGACGATAAATATTTCAAAAATATTTCACCACGCTGCAATTTCCTTAAAGACAATGGTAAGAATCCCAGGTCCGAACTAGAAACATATCAACATCTAAAAAGGATCTTGATAGATTGCAAAAAGGAAAGACATTACTGAGATGCAGAAAACGCGGCTAAGGGAACTGGGTGAACGTAAAGACTTCAAAGAGATTTGACTCTTTTCATCAAAGGTTCAGAAAGTCTGCAAAAGCATTCCTCTTCTCACTAAACCTCTGAAAAGACATAGGAGGAGATGAGTTTAGAGTTTATAATCATCCAGAAAACCAGGAGGAAAAGGCTCGCTAGGGTCACTCTTACTCCAAGACCAATGCACACAGCCACCTCCTACCAGCTCCACCCTGCAAAGGCAGAGAAATCGGTGGTTTCCCAGGTCCTTGATGTGAGGTCTTATAATTACCAGTCATTTTAAAGGTCGGCTTTAAATTGCTTTCAAGACATCTGAACACAGTATATTCCAGAGAGACCTGGAAAAGGAGGCGACTTGCTGGAGCTCTGTCAAGGGCCAGGCAATGAGGTTGAGCAGAATCATGTCCTGGCAGCGAGAGCTAATCACGACCAAATGACTAACCAGCTCGTCTTCTGTCCAACAACCTCCCCGCACCATCCTCAACAAAACTCTTGTTTTGACTTAGAGAAATCAGAGAAGTCACAGAAGAAATCCACTAAATGTGAACTCACCATTTAATAACTCAGAGTATCACTTTTTTTTTCCATTATCAAAGGTATGAGCATATCTAATTATTAGTATTATCAGCTGCACATTTAATGCAGGCCATTGGAATGGCTATTGAGTGGTTTCCAAATACACACACACACACACACACGGGAGTCTTGTGCCTAGGTTCCCAAATTATGGTGCAAAAGGAGTTATTACTGAGAAATGCTCTGAAAATCAAAATAAAATGCAACAGAATTATTAAAAACAGAGAAGTTTGAAAAGTGCTAGATATCGTATGCCCCCTTTCGAAGATTCATAAAACACATTAGCACATTATGGCCACTGAGGAGACCTGCAGTTCAGTAAAATTTAACATTATTTTATCTAGAGTTTTCTGAACATATTTGATAGAGAACTCCTTTATACAACCAATACCTATTAATATACCAGAAACAGTGTTTTATAGGCATGCTGTTTCAATATAATTCTTCATTTGTCTGTGCCAAAATAGAACATTTCATTATTTACAAAGTGGCAAATGAATGACAATTGTCATCTATATATTTTGGCCCATAAACTGGCCATAATATTTAATTAATAGATGTGAGCAATTATCTTAAGTGTTCCAGGCTGGTATGGAAATACTGTACAATGGGTAAATAACAGGAATTCATTGACTCACAGTTCTGAGGCTAGCCAAAGACCAAAACTGAGGCATCAGTAAGGCAATGCTTTCTCTCCAAAGTCTGTAACATTCCAGAGTTCGCTGCCAGTGATCCTTGGGATTCCTTGGCTTGTATGCCTGCCTCCCATCCCATGGCAATGTCTTCTACTATCTCTTCCAGTTCTGCTGTCTTCAGGTGACTTTCAGCTTCTAGCTCTTCCCTGAGGCTTTGTCTCTGTCTGACTTTCTGGTGCTTATAAAAGACTCTAGTTATCCACACTAACACCCAACCTCATTCAGCTTGGGCAGCAATTTAAATAAAATTGCAACTTCAAGAAGTCCTATTTACAATGGGTTTGTCCCCACAGGAATGCAGATTAAGATTAAGAACATGTCTACATTGCAGCACGTAATTCGATGTACCACAGCAATAATCAAGATGAGGCAAAAATTACGGTTGAGTTGAAAGCCCACGATAAGATGTGTTCATTTTAGGTCTTTATGCCTTAATTTCATATTTTACATCTTGTGAGATATTGTGCATTAATGAAATTGGGAAATGTTATGACTTTTGCCACAAAGAATGTGATCTTGGGGAAATTCTCTAAGTATTTCATAAAAACATTAATTCTCTTTATTCCCCATCCCAAAATCTCTATACACTAGCTAAACAAATGAATTTGAAAGAAGACCATGTGAAGAGAACGTAATAAAGGCTGAGGGTTCCTGCTCCTTGTTTTGGAGCTTGTTAAATTGAGTAGAAGAGATAAAGTGACTGTGCTAATCATTAAATACCTGATGCTGTAAACACTATAAGAGAATAACAGGGGGTTAGTGCTCCATTATAATTGGGAATATGAGGCAAGGCTTCATGACATGGAAGTCATTTGAGTAGAGCCTTGGAGAATTGAGTTAAACACCCCTAAGTAGAGATGCGGGAAGGAAGAGAGAGAAGTATTGCATGACTAAGGAGAAACATCAGGAAATGAAAGAGAAGAGTTGTATTCAGACTATTCGGGGTCTTGAATACTAGGTAGGACATTTCAAATGTGCAAATAAATTCAATAAACAATGAATGAACACTGAAAGTTTCTGAGAAAAGTAGCACCCCCAAAAAAGGAGCAGTGTAAAGCAGTGGTTCTCCTGGGATGGTCTCCAGGCCAGCAGCATTCCATCACCTGGGAACTTGTGAGAAATGCAAATTCTCAGACTTGTTTTAGTTTCCCCGTTGCTAAAACAAATACCAGACAATGGGTTGGCTTGAAGCACAGGAATTTGTTGCCTCTCGGTTTTGAGGCTAGGAGAAGTCCAAAATCGAAGCATCGGCAAGGCGATGATGTCTCCCCAAAGACGGTGGAAGATGGAAAACGGGGCTGGCCGCATCCTTGGTCCTTGGCTTTCCTGTCACAGGGTAATGCACATGGCGGATCCCCTCCTTTCTTCTCCAGGTTCCATTGGCTTCCAGCTTCTTGCTTCTCTCCATGGCTTCTTTCTTTCTGTATCCCATTTCCTTTGCTTATAAGGACTTTAGCCGTGTTGGATGAAGGCCCATCCTCACTCAGTGTGGTCACACTTTAACTAACAGCATCTCCAAAGGTCCTGTTGACAAATGGGTTCACACCCCCAGGACCAGCGGTTGGGACCTGAACATGCCTTTTGTAGGGGACGTGATTCAGTCCCCATCAGACTCCACCCCAGACCTAAGTGGACCCCCTGGAAGTGGGGCCCAGAAATCTGTTTAAACAAGTCCTTCAGGTGACTCTGATGCAAGTTCAAGTTTGTGAACCACTGTTGAAGAAAACAAAAGAATTTCAATCATCCAAATACCAGTAATGAGGAGTTAATGCAGGTAAGACAATTGTAGTGAGAATGTAAAGGACAGAACAGATGGGGAGAGGGTAGCTGATTCTACTAAAAGGATGGGTAACCTTAAGGGATGGGGACCAGATCATCACATCTCTTCAAATCTTTCCATATATCTATATCTTTCCATACATCTATGCTATTTTTTCAGTTTGTGAGAGAAGTTGTGGAAGTACAGCTGAAGAACTTCTGGGAACTAATTAGATACAAGGAATAAGGAATAGAGAGGACTTAAAATGACTCCAAGTTTTGAGCCTCAGAGAGAGGCAAAGCAAAGATTCCTTTAACAAAAAGACAAATAAGAAAAGCCAGAGGAGGAGCAGATGGACAGATCTATGTGTTTGTTTATTTTGTTGTTGTTGTTTTCATTTGTTTATACCCCTTCTAGCTGTAAAAAGGCTTTACAGAGACTTATAACAATGCATATAATTCATTAAGGTTGAAATAAAAATTGAGGCCAAAGAATAATAAAAGAAAAGTAAAATTAAGCCAGGAAGAAGCCAGAAGAGGGGCCACAAATTTGGCATCAACCTTCTTTGTAATCACATGACTAAAAGAGTCACAGGATCCAGAATATCAAAACAAACCAGTTGTTTAGGAAAAGCCCACTGTTCCTTCATACTGACACCAGGGAGACATTTCCACCTTGGACCATCCAAGAGGAGATTCTATAACGTGGCAAACAGTGATCTCGATAATGCCCTTTGAGATAAATAATTTGATCATCTATGTGCACATAGAACAGTGAAGTCCTACAGAAAGTTGAGAATGTGGGTATGAAGTTCAAGAGGAAGACTGGGAATGAAATATGTGTGTGTGTGTGTTTTCTAACCTGCTGCTGCAGCTCCGTATGGGTCCCAGGCCTGATGGCCCCAGCCCAGCCCTGGGGCTCGTCTTGCTCTGGACAGGCGGGTGCCTGCGGTCGGGTTGGTACTGCAGGGCTCTGAGCCTGTGTCACCCCTGGACGCCGCCCCGTGGTTGCCCTGGACGGCGGGCCTGCAGCAGCATCCTGGCCTGCACTGGGTTGCCCGGGGCCAGGGAGGTGCTGGTGGGGACGGAAGAGTGCACAGTGCAGACATTCCAGAGCCACGTCCGTGGAACCAGACTGGACAAAGGACCGGGTGTGGGGCTGAGGGGCAGTGAACCCAGGCCTGTGGGGCAGCTGGGTGGGCGCACCAGAGAGGAAAGGAACTTGGTCTGCAGTGGTTTGGGGCCTGCTGGGTGGGAGATGCCGGCGGGCTACGGCGGCGGGGGAGATGACCTGCCTGGGAGTTGGCTCAGGAGGGGTCCGCTGTGGGTGAGGCCTGAAGCCCTAGGACGAGAGCGATGCCTTTGGCGTCTGGGGGCCACGCGGCTCGCTGCGCCCGGGCCTGGCTCAACGTGTCGGCCCAGGCGCGCGGCTTCCTGGGGCAGAGCAGGCTGCTGCGGCCTCTGCGTTGGCGGCAGCAGGTGCGGCGCGGGGTTGAGGTGGCGGGAGGCGGCTAGGGGACTCCTGCCCTCGGATCCCGGCCCTCGGCAACCCCGAACTGGGCAGAGCCGCGGCTGCACCCCGAAGGCTGCCCCTCTCGCCGGGGAAGCTGCCCTCCCCCGCCCAGGCCAGGACAAGTCTCTACCCAACTGCTCGGAATTTTCCCACGTGGAAGAGATGCCTGTGGGTAGATGACAACACAGTAAGAAATAAAATTGAAACGCGGTTAAGGTTTCTAACTATGGTATAAAAACGCTGCCTAATAAAATTTATATTTTCACTAAGATTATGGATTAATAGGTTCCAAACATGGATTACTATTTAATGGAAAGCATAAAAATGTTTCCCTCTTGGAAAAAAAAAAAAAACCTAAATGGATAAAAGTTTTTAATTTATAAAACAGATTAGCATTCTAAAAGATTTAACATCAGCCAAAATGATTTTTAAAAGGTTGTTTTTTAAATGTTTGGAATTGAATAGAAATTGTAAAAGCACATGATAGTGTTTGTAATTAGCAGCTCTAATACATGGGTATGTAGCCACTGAAAGGAAAGTCTAAAGTCGTGTACGTTACTATAAGAAAACATAAAAAATGAAACTGGAACTGTACAGCATAGCGAACGCTCTTGTGAAAAATGAGTATGGTTAATAGTGCATATATAAAAGAATGTTTTTCTTTGAAACAGAACAAATGTACATTAATGTTACAAGATGTTAATATCAGGGTGATATTTGGGCAAAAATACAACCAAAAACTATGGACAGTAGTGGATATAATATATTAATAATCTTCCAACAATGGTAAAAAAGGAAGTATGCTAAGTGAAAGAGACTAGACATAAAGTACTACATATTATACTATACAAAATGTAAATACAAATAAATTATAGAGGTAGAAATAGATTAGCTGTTGCATATGGCAGGGGAAGAATAGAGAGATTGAGAGGTGACTACTAAGGGATAGGGTTTGTGCTTTTTGTTTTTTTGTGTGATTTTTTTTTTTTTTTGAGTAATGAAAATGCCCTAATATTGATTGAAGTGATGAATGCACAACTCTGTGATTATACCAAATGCCATTGGTTGTACACTTTAGATGGAATGTATGGTTTATGAATATGTTTCAATAAAATTGATTATAATTAAAAAAAAAACTCTGCCAGATATTCTGTTGTTTCATAGAACTGCAGAACTTTCTGATAATGCTGTTTTGAAAAAGCAAATATATTCCAAAGATCAGTGTATGAGTTAGGGTTTTTTTTTTTGTTGCAATTATCAGAAACTGATTCTGATCTTTACAATAATACATGTTTGCTTATAAATACATATGCACATATATGTTATTGGAATGATATATGAAGTGGCTGTCAGAATCAAAGGGGATGTTGAAGAGGCAGGCCACATGATCAGGACAGCAGGCTCTAATGGACAGATGGTTCAAAGGGCATTAGTGTCGTCAAGATAAATAAGTCTCAACTATTTTCCATCCTGAACCACTCGGTTCAAGATTCCCAGTCCTAGAACAGAGAACATTGCTTCACCTGCCCATCTCTTGGTCAATAGCCCCTCTTAGGCTGAGCACAACCTTCCTTAAAGAGATATCAAGATTGTGCTATATGGTAAAAAATAACGGACAAGAGAAAAACAACAAATGGCCACCATGTATGCATTTCTAATAGGAAAGCAAAATCTGATATGGTGATTGACATATAGCACAAACCCAACCATTATCCTAACATCTTGAGTATGTTCACATTCACACCACTGGCATATCTTAAGAAATCAGGAATTTGCTGTCAATTATTATCAGGTCAGGACTCCTCATCACATCAGTAGGGCATTTTTTTCTATCAATAAGAATGTGATAGGATCACTTTGTCTCAGTGTTACATTTCATAAAAATTAAAACTAAAAGGAAGAAAAGGTGTTGTTGACCTTGAATAAACCAAGTAAACTCTTAATGCAACCTTAGACAGTGTCCATGGGAAATTAAGTCCAAATGACAGTAAGTAACAGCCTCGGTGCCTTCTGTACTGTTCAGACAGAGCATTGTTTTGAATTCTGAATTTTACAATTTAGAAAGGATGGGGACAGAATAAAAGTATGCTCGGAAGATGTGACAGGATAGCAAAGAAACCACCAGAATAACAATGAAGGGAAATGGGAACATTTAACATACAGAAAAGCGAACTTGGGAAGTAAATGACAGTGGTCTAGAGTGGACGATGCTGAAGTGGAAAGAAAAACTGAACATGTTCTCCAAAGATCCAGAATCTAGTTCCCATTCTTTCCCTATTTAGCTGTGTGATCTGGAGCAAGATGTTTACAGCGTGTGGATTTGAGTCTTCCCATGTGTAGAAACGAGGTTCTGTGTTGCGGCCAATGGCAGGCATTTTCATCAGACAGACTTCGGTTCAAATCCCACCTTCACTACTTACTAGTTCTGTGATTGGGGTCTGAGCCTCTATAAAATGAAAAATAAAAAAAAGATAAAATCTCCCTCAGAGTTTATTATGAGGCTTAAATAAAATAACGTAAAGATTACACAATAATGGATAATCATAATTATTTAGTAGAAAATTCTATGACATATTTGGAATACCATTATAAGAGAGAGGTGAAAGATTTTCTGTGATGCTAACTGGCCAGTAGGTGAAAGTTACAATAAGTAGATCTTTAGTTAATTGATGAAAGAACTGACTAATAAATGAACTAACAAGAAAATGAAAGACTGACTTGTGAAATAGTGAGATTCCAATACTGGAAAAATCAAAAAGGGCAAAATGGATATCAATTGGAAACACTACAGAACAGCTTCCTATGTTTTGTCTGAGTAAAATACAAGGTCCCTTCCTAATCCAAATGTCTGTGATTTTCTGCTGAATGTCTGTTTACAATATTAATGTACTACTGCCCTCTAGTGTATAACCTCAGAAGATAAAACTACAAATATAGAAAAAACATGCAAACTGCACGAGTAACATGCAAAATTCTTTTATTTCAGGAAAAAAAGAACTCAATAATCCTCTACTAGAACGTTCTCCATTTCAGATGAGGAAACTGAGGAACAGAACAGTGAAATGATTAGCCCAGGTCACATGGCTACACAGCTACCCAGCTGAGATAAGACTCTCCGCCTGCTAACCTCAGGTCGGGGTCTCCCCAAGACACTGCATTCCCGATACCAACAACCAGAGCCAGGCTTTCCCTTGATACCATTATTTGCCTGAGTGCAAAGTCCTTGGTTCTAGCCTAACTGCACAAGTAAAGCTCCCGCTGCCTCCTGAGCCCAGTGTGTCCTCAATCACAAGTTCAAACCCCTACAACCATATTGCTGAAAAACAATGGTTAATGAGGCTTTGTTGACAAGAACAGTCCGTTATCAGCAAGCTAATGACCACTCAGGCCGTGGCAGAGATGCCAGACTACAATTAGGTCTGCAGTGATGGACAAACAGAGAGGGGCTCTAGTTATAATTAAACCTGATCCTTTAGTCCAATTGCTCATTAGGAAAAAGAAAACAAAACACAGATCCCGCAACAAGAAGGCTTTAAACAAACACTTTGGTCCAGGATGAAATTCCAGGCCATTGATTAATTAGTTGATGTCTAAGCATCTACCTCTGAGTGAAAACTTAAGGTGGTTATATTCTTATTCAAAATACTTTGTAAAAAGGGGAGCTTGTTTCTTCATCTTAGTGATTTTAAAAGGCATGGCATATGGGAAGATGGATGATCTTTCATTTGCTTCATTTTGTCTATCACTATTTTCTCATTGTTTTTACTATGGACATGTATTACTTGTGTAATTAAACATATCAGAAATGTGGTAACAGTTTGGCAGTTCCTTAGAAAATTAAACATAGAATTACCATAAAGCCTGGCAATTTCACTCCTAGGTGAAATACCCAAAAGAACTGAAAACAGAGACTCTGATAGATATTTGTACATCAATGTTCATTGCAGCATTATTCTCAATAGCCAAAGGTGGAAGCAACCTAAGTGTCCATCGACAGATGAATGGATAAACAAAATGTAGTATATCCTTACAGTGGAATATCATTCAGCCGTAAAAAGAAGTAAAGTGCCAGTACCTGCTGCAACATGGATGAACCTTGAAGATATCGTGTTGAGTTAAATAAGCCAGACACAAAAGGACGTATGTCATGGGATTGCTCTTTTATGAAATACTTAGAATAGCAATTTCATAGAGACAGAAGGCAGAATAGTGGTTACCAGCGGTTGGGAGAACGGGAAATGGGAAGTTGTTTGCTAAATGAGTATGAGGTTTGGTTTGGGATGATGAAATAGTCTGAAAATAGTAGTGAAAGTTACACAGTGCTGTCAGTGTACTTACTGTCAAAGAATTTCCACTTAAAATGGTTAAAATGACTTATTTATACTTTCCCACAACTAAAAATAAATTATTAAAATGTATTAACTATTAACAAAAACTTAGTATTGTATAAATATCTAGACGTTAAATATAGAAATACATATATGCACAAATCTTTTCTTATTAGAAAGAGGCAATACACTCCATAGAAAAATACCAAGACGTAGTAAAATGGCAGCATGATTCTGGAGCCAAACAGACCAGAAATTGCATGACAGCTTTGCTACTTGATGCCCATGAGACCTTGGACAAGATTCAAAAATCTTTAAGGAGGATGATTGCAATTAAATGAAAGATCTCATATAGAGATCCTAGCAGAGGCAAAAGGGGGGAAAGTGACCCGTAAATTACACTCCCTTCCTTTCCCCAAATTCCTCTGCATGCCAAAGCTCTCTCTTTATAATTCCAAGAGCATGTCCAAAGCTAGAGAGAGGTGCCTTACGATCATACCTGCTTTCAGACTTGGGAAGCCGAGTAACAAATTTGCAAACAGGGATAATGGGTAAGAAGCGGTGGAGAAGCGGATGGGGGCCTGGACAGCAAGTAAAAGAGAACGAGCTGCGTTCTGAAGTGCTGAGAAAGAGCGGTGAGAAAAGGAAGGGAGAGGCAGCAAAGCTGATGGGATTAGGAGCGGTTGTCTTCTCCATTTCTTCCCGATTTGTCCCTTTCTCTACTTGTGACCTCTTTTAGGTTTTCCTGTGATGAGGGGCCTTTTTATCCCTTTGCCTTCACTCTTCATCTGCAGCTTCTCCTTGCTCCTTAATAACCCTATCCCTTGCTCCTGTGCCTTGGAATGCATCAGCCTCTGGAACCACGTGCCATCAGTTTCCTTTTTGTTACATTACACTCTCTCACACGTTTCTTCAGTTTGTTTGTCTCTACTGGTCCCTTATCCATCTGTCTAAGCATTCCTGGGTTTTCTCTGTGGTTAATATCCATTCCTGCAAGCCCTTAAATTGCCATGTTCTTTCTCCCTTCTGAGTAATAGAAAGGGAAGTACTGTGACGAGTACAAAACTGTAAAAATAATAATAATAAAATTAAAACCTGGGTTTCTATGCTCAAGGAATTTATCATTTGTTTGTGGAGACAAGAATAGTTTGCTGGAAACAATGGTGATCAATAAAAGGATAAAGGCAGTGTATAATTAAGTCCTAAATCGTGTTGTCAGACTCTCAGGGCTAGAGCTTGGAGGTGCAGGAGCAGGAGCTCCCCAAGGTTATGGTCAGGGACAACGTAGAGGAAACACTGTATCAGGATATTGCACTTAGGAATTACTCAATACATGTTTGTGATTTTAGTTTTTGCTTGACATGAGTTGAAATTTAAATAATGAATGGAAAATTATTATCATAAGATCACTAATTCTCCCAGCTGTTTGACAATTACCATAATTCATTGATTTTTAAGGAACAAACCGTTTCACATTTTAACAACCCTGAAACAAGGAGGCATCTTTCAATCAGTGATACCTCAGCAGGTGTCATTATTTTTTCTTTTTCTTTCTTAGTGGTATATAAAATAATGGCACAGCTTACAACAGATGGCTTCTCAGATTCAATAAAATATAGTATTTATTGAGCACCTAGTATATTCCAGGCTGCTATTCCAGACCCTGAGGGTATAGTAATGAAAAGAAATGCAAAGTTTCTCTCTCATGGAGTTTTCATTGTGGGGAAGGAGATAGATAATAAGCAAATAAATATAGATGATACACTGAAACCAGGTACTGTTGTACATACAGACTGAGGGCAGGAAGGGGAGGGCGGTTATCAGAGGCAAATTTTAAAAATCAAATTTCACATAAAAAGAAATTTTATTTTGCATGTATTTTGGGTATTCATTTCTCCCCACTAGACAGTGGACTCCTTGTTCTCATTTATCTTTTTTTGTCCTCGCTATCTGCTGTCTGTGTCTGTTTGTTGTGTGCTCTCTGTATCTCCTTTTCTTCTTTTTAGGAGGCACCAGGAACCGAACCCAGGACCTCCCATATGGGAAGGAGGCGCTCAGTCGCTTGAGCCACCTCCACTCCCTGCTTGTTGTGTCTTTCCTTGTGTTTCCTCATCGCACCAGCTCGCTGTCTTGCTTGTCTTCTTTAGGACGCACCGGGAACCAAACCCAGGACCTCCCATGTGGTAGGTAGGCACCCAACTGCTTGAGCCACATGCACTTCCCTCATTTATCTTTGAATCTCCTATACCTATAGCACCATGCCTAACACTAAGTAACAAAAAAATAAAAGAAACCAACATCCATTTTGTGCATCTGGCTTTGCTCTAGGTAATATGAAAGGTGGTACTTTCATATTGGCTCCTTTCAGTAAATATCTATTAAATAAGTATTTTCTGAAAGAAGAGAGCTTGTAAATAACAATCAGCAGAAGATTCCTAACAAAAATCCATGCCAGACTAATTCTGCTTTCCTTTCTTTTCTTTTCTTTTTGTTTTGTTTTGGATTTTTTGTTTGTTTTGCTTTAAGCCGGGTTATCATATTACAGATAATGGGCATGCTGTAGACTCAAAGTGTTTTTATTTCAGAAGGACATTTGATAATGGAGGTGGTTTATAATATAGTTAAATAGCTGTGAATTGGATTTAATGATCAAAGTAGCTGATTAACAGAAACAATCAAACTTGGCAACTGTCTTCAGAGCCATGTTACAGCTATACACAGACTTCTTTTGTTCGGCAATATTGTCAATGATTTGGACAGATCGGAAAATACATTTGTATCCAATTTGAAGATGATAAAGCTTGGAAAGATAACAAGTACATTATATGATTGCCTTAAGATCCAAAAAGATCATGACAGAATAAAACAGTGGCCTGAACCTAACTTAATAAAAATAACCATGAAGTCCTGCTTTCAGATTTAAAATTTCATCTTCAACATAACGGAATAGGATATAGATAGTAAAATAGTAGTATTTATTAAAAAGAATTGGGTGTTTTAGTTTTGGCAAAGTCCACATGAGACAAAAGTTTGGGAGCTAAATATTTTTAAATATGCTATGTGGCTTTTGTAGTGTTTCATTTGCACTGTTATCCGTCAGTAATGACTATTGTGTTTAGTTTGGGATGATGTAATTTGGACAGTGATTCTTCGGCAAGAATCAATTGACATGTCTTGGTAATTGATGGTGGTGATGGTAGCACAATACTGTGAATATAATTAACACCACTGAATTGAATACTTGAAAGTGGTTAAAGGGGGAAATGTTATATTATATACATGTTAGCACAATAAAATTGTTTAAATTATCAATAGATTTGCTTAAAGAATCATGAACCTCATAAAAATTGCATGTAATATTGTATTTGGGAGTGTATTTGTTTTCTATGGAAGAATCCATAACTTCTTTCAAATTCTCAAAGCATTTAGAGACTTTTTTTTTTTGAAGTACCAGGGGCGGGGATTGAACCTAGGACCTTGCATGCTCAGTGCTCAACCACTGAGCCACTTCAGCTTCCCTGAGCTGGCTCTTTCGTTTGTTTTGCTTGTTGTTCATTTTTGTTTCTTTCAGGAGGCACAGGGAACCGACCCCAGGACCTCCTGTGTGGGAGGCGGGAGCCCAACCACTTGAGCCACATCCACTCCCTAGAGCCAATTTTAAGAATGAATGTTCTCCCATCCAAGTACTAACCAGGCCCAACCCTGTTTAAAAAAAGAAATGAATGCTGACAAACTATTGTGGATCCAAAGAAGAATCATTGTGAAGGGTCTGGGGAACAGGTTATGTGAGGAATGGTTGAAGAAAGATGAGGCACTTAACCTGGAGAAGAAACTACTTAGTGGAGACAGATGGTGACTCTCTTTAAATATTTGATGGTTTCACATGTTGGAGAGAGCTTGGATCCAATTCATGTGACTCTGAAGGGTGAAACAAGAATAGCTTCCCACACCGTAGAGTCAGAATTATCTTACAGTGTTATTGGCTGCCCTGTGAGATAGTTTGTTTCTCCTTGGAGGCGTTCAAATAGAGATGCAATGGTATTGTAAAACATTCTGCATAATAATCTTCTTGGAGGTTTACAATGCATGCCATGCATGTCAACATATTGAAGTCTCTGAGAAATCCTTTGTGAAGAAACTGAGCATGTCCCAATGCCACTTGACATCTGCCTCAGGTTCCTAGGGTTGACATAACAAAGTACCACAAACTGTGTACAATAGAAAAATATTGTCTCCCAGTTCTGGAGACTAAAGTCTGAAGGCGTCAGCCACCCTCCCCCTGACATCTGTAGGGCTCTGGCAGTGGCTTGCCGGCAATCCATGGCATTCTTTGCTTGTGACACAGCGTAATCTCTGCCTCTGTCACATGGCTAACTTCTCTCTGTGTGTCACAATTTCCTCTCCTATAAGGGCACCCATCATATAAGATTAACATCCACCCTGATCCATGTTGGCCTCGTCTTAACTAGTAACATCTTCAAAGATCCTACTTCCAAGTAGAAATGCATTCACTAGACCGGGGATTAGGACTTGAACACATATTTTGGGGGACACAATTCAATCCATAATAACATCTAAGATTTTTTTAAAGACAAGTTATTTTACTTTACAAAATCTGGAAAACATAGTATGGATTAAACTAGATCAGGGTCAGCAAACTTTTTTCTATAAAGGGCCAGATATAAATTATTTCAGCTTTGCAAATCATACAGCCTCTGTTAAAACAGTTCAACTCAACTCTGCTGACACAGCACAGAAGCACCCATGGACAATACATGAATGGATGTGTTCCAATAAAACTTTTTTTCCAAATACAAACTGACTGGATTTGCCCTTCAGACTGTTGTTTCCCAAACCCTGAAGTAGATAGCTACTCCTAAAGAATTCTGAAATTCTTTGACTCTTAACATCTGAACCTTGAGACCTATTTACCCACAACCATGCACAATACCCAAATGATCCCCAAATTTTTAGGAAGGCTACAAAAACACAGAAAGAAAAAAAAAGTGACAGCAATACTTCTGGTGTATAGTGAGCTGATGATGAACCCATTTACAAATTTTTGAATCGAAGATCCAGAATTTAAACCATCCTAACCCAGTATGGCCTTCCAGAATGATTTAGGGATTCAGCTCACTGAAACGAACAGACCTTTTCGCAGCCGCAGGTAGAATGTGAGCTTGTGATTAGTGAGGTCTGTGTGCTCAGCCTGGCTTTTTCCATCATGGTCAATTACACAGGTGGTTACAAGTGTGTGTTTGCACCTGTTCAAGCCTCCAGACGTGCTGATCCAATATTAATTAAACAACTCTTTAGAAGCAAGTTAAAAACAAATTAGGCCCTGTCATCCTGGGCCGGTCCCAGGCTTCCCCTCAGTGGCCCTTCGTCTATGAGGTATCGTCCACAGAGGGTAGGGAGCAATGTTTCTTTGTAATTAGGGAGGGGCTCGTTCTCCCCTACCAATTAGTGCTGCCACCACTTAGTGAAAACAGTTGTTGGTACATAGTACAGATTAGTGGCTAATTAATAAGGGTTGATTAGCTCAGCTCTCTCACAGGGTTAAAGAGAGAACTGCCACCTTCCACCGGGAGGGACATCAACAGTCTAAAATGAAAGACCAGAACGGTGACTCTCATCTGGGTTAAGTGACAGCACTCCATAGCTAGGCAATGCATCTTCCAGACGTGACCATTTCAGATAATTTGAGTTGTTAAGGATCTCCAGCTTGCTATCTTTGGAATCAGTGAAAAGCAGGGGTAGGGGGAGACAGACTAGCTCCATGACAGAAGAATGTGGGAGCTTGACTTAGGCAAGGAGAAAACTGACCCTGTATTTGTTGAATAGACAACATACTTTAGAGCCTAGGACATGAAGAGTTGTCTATTTAGATATCCCTGTTGATATTTCTAAATATTATTTTTATTAGGAGCATGGAATACTGGGTAAAAACAAGAGACTGTGATTTGGGATGTGATCAGTTATAAGCCACAGAAAAATGTTTATATTTCTATTATATCAGTTATTGTGGTATGGCATAATCACCAGCTTGTCTATGTCTCTCATTTACACAGAAACAAGTTTTGACCATGAGTTCTTTGATGGTAAGAGCCAGCTCCCATTTATCTTGACATTCCTATGCATAGTAGAAACTTCCTGAATATTTAATGAATAGGCTAATTAATGAACGGTTTAGCTCCTAAGTACTGGGCAAAAGATAAATTAGCAGAAATCCTACATGTTTATGTTAAATTAGCTTTAAACTACCCACCAAACAGGGATTTCCAACTTTCAAACAAAGTTCAGCACCCCTTTTCTCAGTCTCAGTACATATGACCTTTTCTCTGGTTAGTCTTTTGTTTTTAATATTACCAGTAATATACTAATAAACCTGGTACATGTATAATTAAACATATTAATAAGTATTAAAATGCCTGCATGATATCATATCACAATAATTTGGTGGTCATGTAGACTTCCATCCACATATCCAAAAAAGAAATATCACTTTTAATGAGGTGCTTTCTACATGGCCTCTGCTATTCCAGGATCCTCTCATCCCCATTGAAATCAGGGAGCCCAATTCAATGGTGGCATCCCCCAAGGTGAAAACTAGCATGCAAAGGAGAGCTTTCCAAGAATGCAGGTACTCCCCTCAATGATGTATGTCTGAATACCCTAGTGAAGAGAATGTCTTCTGAGCCTTCTTGTGGAATGTAACTGAGGAGTAGGTGTGCAGGTCACATAATAAATATACCACAACATTCCTAATTCCCCAAGCCTTCGGATTCCCTCCTCCACATCATGCCAGGGAAGCTGTGGCATCTCAACCATGCTGAAAATGGACCACCACTGAGTTCAAATTTTAGTCAACCAATCAAATGAGCAATTAGTCACCCCAAACTATTCACACTGGTACATTAAATCCAGATTCTCTAGCAAATGTGCCCATATCTACAATTTCAATCCTATCTAGTCTTACACTCTGCCTTTCTTGGTCTAAGATCATTAGAATCCACTTCTACACATTCTTCCCCAGATTTCTGCCAATATATATTAGCAAAGTTGTGCAATTCTTTTGGTGTGCAGGCTATTTCTTGTTGGGTCATAGTGTGTACCTGTCCCCTAGGAGCACGCTGAGATTTGGCCCTAGTATGTGTCTAGTGGCAAAAGTTGTGGTGAGTCTCAAAGAGAGAGGTTCCCTTTGAAGGCATCTGCCACTGATGAGTTTATCACAAGGTTTCCAAAGCAAAGAAAAGTTAGACTCCACAGACCCAGGAAAGCAAGCTGCTTCCACTGACAAGGAAGGGTCAGAGTGATTTGGGGGTTGAGAGTGTCAGTTTCATCTGAGCCCAACAACTTGTCCTCATTCCAAGTTCAGGATCCCAATAGTTCCCAATCAATGTCCTATCCAATACATGAGAAATTGGCAAGACTGAATTCAATGGGCACTTGGGTTCAGCAACCTGCACGATTAAATTTTGTGTTTGATTTTCAGCAATATCAGTCCTGTTTCTTTAAGAAATAAGAGGTTCTTTTAGGTCCATCATGGAAGCTCTCTGCTTCTCAGACTATGACTTGAGGTGAGAGTTAAAGAGCCAGAGCTTGTCGTTATCTTTCTGTAAGCACTACAGTGCATTCAGGGTAATCCATCCCATGCCACAGACTTTGTAGTCATCTTTGCTGCCAAATGGTTAAGACCACTTAGGCTTCAAGACATTGGCTTTAGTTTGTACTTCATCACAGATAGCTTGAATAATTGGGATCTATATGCCATAGGTTACTAGCATTCTATTTCCCATTGACAAGATGCTTGGCACTTCCAAAAGCACGAGCAAACCCATTCCAAAATCCTGTCTTTTAGCATCTGTTTCCTGGGTCCCCTTCCATTATCAATTCAGTATCAGTTTGGGTCCAGTTAGGAGAAAATATTATGTAAAGAATTATTCATTAGTAGCAGGAGTAATGACTAAGAGGAGATAAACAAGAATGCCGATGAATACCCTAGAACTGAAGAGTACAAGTAACAAACTTGGAAAGGGGGGCCTCTCCCCAAGGCTGAGACCCAGACCATGTTGGAGTGGGTTCAGCTGTGGCCAATTGGAAAGAATAGAAGTTCACTGGCACACAGTAGGACCAGAGCTGGTCCACAGCCAGTGGGCCAATGCCATTAAGCAGGAAACCATGGGCCAGGACTGACCATCCGGAAGCCTCCCACAGGGATGCCAGCCCACAAAGCCTGGAAATCAGCAAACCAACTGGATGACAGAGAAGTTCATTAGTTTGCCCCAGGACAGAGCTGTACCAAAGCTGGCGAGCAGAAAACCATGGACTGAGCCGGGCAAGCAGAAAACTATCTACCAGGGTATCAGCAAAACTTGCTAGAGGTTGAGCACCACTGGAAATTCTGAAGGAGTCAAAGGACAGAAAACACACCAGACCATGAAGAAGAGTCTCTTACTCCCACAGTGCCCCTCCAGTGCACTCTACTGAAAAGCTTTACATTGTGCCACCTAGGAAAGGAGAAATGTTTACAGGGCCCAGCTCCAGTATCACAAAGCAGGGCAAAGAAGGGTGGATGTGGAGCTGAGAGTCAATATACTGCTAACTTGCACATGAGGTGCTTTCCTATATTAATAACTGCATAAATTGCTCTGATTGATATTTAACTTTTGAAACTTCCAGACCCTGGTAAGTGAAAGGCTTATGGCAGGCCTATTTTCTCCCTTTACCAGGGGGCACTCCCAGAAAAGTAAAGAGGAACATATATTCATTGGGCCAGCCTTGTGCTAAGCACAGGGGCTTACATTCTCTTGGTTAGAGCTTACATAATAAAGCCAATGTAAACGAAAATTTCCAGACTTACATGTGTTTAGTTAGAAATGGCACCTGAATTTCAAGTAATTTAAGCACCATTGGAGGCTATATCAATTGGCAGCAATTTGAAAATATTTTTTGAAATTATAACTATTGATACTCTTGAACCAGCATTTCTATGCCTAGGAATTCAGCCTTCAAAAGCACACCCATAACTATGCAAGGTTTACTAGTAAAAAAGTGTAAATAGCATAAATTTCCTTTACTAAAAGGATGTTTAAACAAACCCATGGTTTATTCAGACAGTGGAAAACCATGCAATTCTTGTACATAAGGACATACAAATAGATGTGCTCTTATAAAAAGATGTCCAAGATGTATAACTAAGTGAAAAAGCAGAATAAAAATAAATTTTAAAAGCCAGAGAACTGCACAACACAAAGTTGTACTAATGTAATGAACTAATGTAAACAATGGACTATAGTTAATATAATAACAGTATTTCATCCATTGTAACAAAGGTACCATTTTAATGCAAAATGTTTATAATAAGGAGAACAGTGTGGGTGAGGGGGTATAATATAAGAACTGTACTTTCTGAATGACTTTTCTGTAAACCTACAACTGTTTCAATAAAAAAATTAATGGGATAAAAGAAAATTGCAGAAGAATATAATTCCATTTTAATATAAAGTATGACACTAATTATAAAAGCAGCAACATAAAATATTAGATATGTTTAAGGAAAAGAAAAGAAGCTGGAGAAAAATACCTCAAATGGCTGAGCATGGTCATCTCTAGGAAACTGGATTGTGCAGGATTTCTACTTTCCATATTATTTATAAATGAGTTATTATTTACAAATTCTTAGAACAGAGGGCACATAGTAAGTGCTAAATAAGGTTTATTGAATAAAACAAAAGTAAAATATAAAATATACAGCATTGTATTATGTTTATACTTTAAAAAGTTAAAACTGCATGTTTTAGTAGATCTCATATTTCTTCGAGCAGAGGGCTCTTTTTGAATGATCATTTTGAGTCTTGCTAGAAATCCTGAAGTGTTGCTCTCAATTTGCCTTTCCAGTAGAAACACCACCAAAGGACTAAGGTTTTGTACACCTATAACTCGCCCAAAAATTGGTAAGACACTGAGGAATGTTATGAAAGACCATTGATTTATTGTCCTACAGTGGCTGCCACTCTTCTGTTCAGAAGTCATTTTGGAAATATGGCAAAAGCAGTTAGCTTGTTCTCACTTAAAAGGTCTTTGATAGAACGTTTTTATGAACTTTTGTAACATTTTCAATCCATTAGTGATACTGGAATCCTTTGGAATCACAAAATAGCAAAAACTTGAACTTGGCTACAGCTTTTGAAAAAGTCATCTCTGCCAAGAAGAGAAGGATGGGGAGAGGTGGAAGCTAAAAGCCAGTGATATCTTCAGGCAAAAACAGCACTGCTAGGCATGCTTTCTCCCTACATATATAGAGACCAAACAAATGCTTCAATATTTCAAAATATCATTTAAAAAAATCACAGAAAAAATTGATGGTATCCACCAACTTGATATACATATTCTCCAATGCGAAAAGATACTGACTAGCATACCTGGGTCACCCAGGAGTGATACAGCAGGATTCCTTGGGTGGGTCTGTTGCTGAGGGAAAGCCAAGTTTGGGACTTCTGCTGGCACTCCTGCAGCCAAGATGCTTTCTCTTTTCCTGCCAGGAAAAGATGTAAAGAGAAGCCAAGTCAAGGGCAAGTAGCAAAAGAAAAGCTATATGGCAGTTTATAGAACAAATCCCATAAGGTTTTCCTACCCATTTTCCAAATTTAAGAATCCTTGTCAACAGAGAAATAAATCGGCAAACTATGAACATTCAATGGAAACATAGGGAAGCTGGAAAAAAGATATAGTACTCATCATTACGTTTCCAGAATGTTCTCCGTGGTTCTATGAATGGAACTGATTTGATTGAGAAGTTTCAATGCATGAGGTATAAACATGAAAGTCCTCTTGACACACATACTAAGATTTTTTATTATCAAAGTAAATGAATTGTAACATTGCCCTAAATTTGTGAAAGCTAAAATTATAGCAGTATGGCCTTTGGCAATAGTTTCCAAATTTTTAAGAGTGAAAATCTCTTGAACATCAAAATAAAGTTTTGCAGATGATACCCCACAAAGTACAGTTCCTGAGTGTCCCTTTGTTTAAAATATATGTGACATACTTTAAAAGAATTTGTTCTACGTATATAGGTGGAACTCAGTAAGTATTGAATGAATGAAAAATAACAGAGTGTACACGTAAGATACCAATTTAATCTTTAGACAGTGCTTGTAGGGAATATAAATCAGGGACTCACTATGGCTCCGTATCTACAAATTGGGACCATTTTCCATGGAGCGGAATTTGAGGGCCTCCTTTGCCCATTTGTCTATGTGTTAAAGCAAAACTGAAGCTATTAATCAAAGAGAGTCTTGGGCTTGCCTGGACTCAACCCATCAGCAAATGAAAATGGGGGTGGATTTCCACGTGGCATGTGTCCTATTAGGCTCCATTTCACAAACTGTCAAACCTGCTCCCTGTCTAGCTGACTGTTAAGCACGTGGGACTTCACTTAGCCAGCAGCGTGGCTTATCTGTTCTTTAGTTACAGCTGTAAGGATAACGTTGAAGTCTCTGATGGCTTAATTTTCATCAAAACCTAATTTAGAGATTTAATATTTATAGAGGGCTGTCGGGCAGTCTCTCCTTTCCTCTAGCTATGAGATTTATGCTCAAATTACTCCATTTTTTCAGATGGCTGCTTACCTGGTTTGGACATCAGTGTTTGGTTCCCTGCCCCGATAGAACTGCTTTCACGGAAGTGTGATAATACACATTGAGTCACATTTTGGAATACAAAAAGCGATATTCTGACTTTGAGGATATTGTTGAGGACATTGTTTACTGCAGTACCCACTGTTCTCTCAGCAAGGGCCATGGGAGCAGTTTATCTCAGTACCAGGATTAGTTGTGCTTCTAAGCAACTGATTTTTTTAGAAACACAAATAAAATTTCTGTAACTGGTGGTATTTTCCTACCATGTTGGGAAAACTCAGTTACCTCCAGTAATTTCACAGGATCTGATGGCACACATTTTGTATACTCACCTCTCCCCAGTTTAACCTTGTTTTTCCTACTCTTCCTTTTCATTAGCCCCAATTTCCAATGACGCCAGAGGCTAGATGTGCCAGAACTGGTGACTAAAGCCCACAGCTGAGAACAAAAGTCTCTAAGTAGACCACATTCTAATTTAGGAGGTTCAACGGGAATTGGAGTCGGCCACTTTCACAAAGAGCTTCCTGAGAGCGACCAAGTCAGCAGAAGCAGGATTACTACTTCCAGCGCAACCGTCAATGTCCCGCCCTGCCCGTGGTCCCCCTTCCGTATAATAGGAAGACTGCAAGGGAGCTAGAGACCACCCTTTGAGGGAGTGCAATATTTATTTGTTAAAAAGAAAAAATTCCCTATCTAGGGAGAAGAGTGTGTGGTCACCCACTCCAAAGGCAATGCAGGGACCAGTTCAACCTAATAAGTAAAAAGCCTCGGAGCAAAGGACTGGCAGCAGAGCAGTGAGTGCTCTGGCTTCAAACCCGGAACCAGCTCGTCATCGAGGGGGAGACAGGGTGGGCGTGAGACCCCCTTCCCTATCTCTGCCTTCCCACTCCCCACAGATGCCCCCACCTGCATGCTCAGCCCTGCCCTTTTTCTGGAACCGTCCTGGTGGAGGCTGGAAGCAAAGCAACAGCCTGCTCCACTCTAAGTGGGCAGCTGGCCAGTCCCAGGTCTGTCTCAGAGCTGGCGGTCCGAGTGGGCATCTGAGCACCCCGAGGCTCATCCTCTGCCAATTGGGG